>APFE031073553.1:42206-52466 GCA_000404065.3 Pinus taeda | reverse complement strand
ATAGGCGACAAGCTCCCAGTTCAAACAATATTTCCAGAACTTGACGAGGAAGGAAAAATTATATTGGAATCGGAAGCAGTCATAGAAATAAGAACTCGACAGCTACGAAATCGATCAATTTCGGAGTCTCTCATCAAGTGGAAGAACTTATCAGCTCAAGATTCCACATGGGAGGAAGAAAATTTTATACAGAAGCATCCAGAACTACTCAAGTGTTTAGGACAACATTTTTTTGAAGGAGAGGGGCATGTTAGGTCCCTATAATACTAGTGATTACCCCATTACTATTGTAGTTGTATCCCTTATTAATATTTTTGTGCCCCTATTGTCCCCATATTGTTATTACTGTGCCCCATAGAATCCCTCTATTGTTATTTTTTTGCCTTTATATTATTATTGTTAGGTCAGCTGGGTTTATTATGACTCCTTAGACTCCCTATATATAGAAAGGAGGTTTTGTCATTTGAATCATCAAGGAATCATTCATTTGTGTAATGTAAAGGAGGTTGCCCCTTCGAAGAGGCTGAATTCTAAGGCGTTGATCTATCTTTTCTATCTTTTTGTGAGCTGGTTTCATAACAGGAATTGAAAGTTCCTCCTTTGCATGCAACTTGAGCTCCCTCTCAAGTGATACTCGCATGGCTTTCTGCTCATTGAACTTCAGATCCCTGCATACCATAGTGCTTTGACTGGTAGGCAGGTACACCCAATAGTTGTGGGGTGTATCTGTGTACCCCACAAGTATTCCCACCTCAGTTGTTGGATCTAGCTTCTTCCTGGCATCTTTGGTCACTTGACAGTAAACTGATGATCCAAAGATTCGGAAATGACTCACATCTGGTTGCTTCCCGGAAAAGGCCTCCATAGGTGTCTTCATTCCTAGTATACGGTGCGGGCTTCTGTTCTGCAAATATACTGCTGTATTGCATGCCTCAGCCCACAAATGCACTTGTAGGCTTTGGTCATGCAACATCACTAGAGCTACTCCCATAATCGATTTGTTCTTCCTTTCAGCCACCTCATTCTGCAATGGGTTATGGGGTGCCCTCAATTCCCGTTTAATTCCTTCTGTAATGCAGAAGTCTTTAAACTGTTGGGAGACATACTCTCCACCATTGTCGCTACACAAGGCTTTTAATTTCTCTCCAGATGCTTTCTCTGCTAAGGCTTTAGACTCACAAAACCTCAAGAAGGTCTGATCCTTCTTTTGCATAAAGTAGATCCAGCATCTACGAGAAAAATCATCAATAAAAATAACATAGTACCATTGTTTAGCGATGGACGCTATAGAGAAAGGTCCACAAACATCTAAGTGAACTCATTCCAGGATTGCTCCAGCTCTACTGTCTCGATCCGGAAAGGAAGATTTCGCATACTTAACCAAGGTACAACCTTTGCCTGTATTCGTCTGCTCCAGTTTTACCTTGGGAAGTCTAGTAGAAATCTGCTACATGATCTTCAGGGCTCCATGGTGCAAGTGGCCCAGTCTTCTATGCCATAGCTTGCCAACATCTTGGCTCTACACCATCTCAGCTTTGGAACTCAATGCAGCACAGTCATCTACCTCCAGGTTGTAGAGATTCTTTACTCGAATCCCAATTTGCTTTGTCTGTCCAGTACCGATATGCCTCAGGAATACCTTTCCTTTACTAAAGACTACATCATAGCCTTTATCTTCTAGCATAGTGACATACACATGATTCTTCTTCAGACCTGGTACATACTTTACATTAGTCAGGGTGAGTGGAGCTCCATGCTCCCTCTGAAACACAACCGTACCTTCACCTGAAACATGGTACTTTCCATCATTTCCCATCTCGATCTGCATCTACAAATCCTTCTCCTCCAAGGTACTGAAAAGATTCTTGTCACCTGACATGTGGAATGAAGCTCCACTGTCTAGGTACCACACACATCCCACCATGGATGAAACCGTGCATGCAATAAGAGAGAAATCCAACTCAAACTGTGAGGCCAGTGCCTCACCTTCAGATCCCTTCGAGGATCCCTTCTTGGATTTCTTCTGTGGACAATTCGTAGCATAATGGCCCACTTCATAACAATGAAAGCATCGCACTTTCAATTTGTCAAAATTCTTCCCACCATGGGAAGAACCGCATTTGGAATGGGACACCTTCCCTTTCCCTTTCCTCGCCTTACTTGCTAAGGCTAGATTTTCCTCATCATCTTGCTTTGATGAGGACCCATCTCTGGTGCTTCTTCTTATCTCCTCCTGCATTAGATTCGACCAAAGTCGTTCCCAGTCTGGTAGTCTTTCTCTTCCATTAACCGAGTCTTGGTAGCTATGCCAACTCTTAGGAAGACCGAGGAGTGCAAGACTCACCATGTCATCATCAGCAGTCATGATCCCTACACTTCCAAGCTCATCCCTACAGGTGGTGAGCTTGTTTAGATATGTAGAGATCGTGTCTCCTTTTTTACACTTGATTTTTTGAAGCTTGTCTTTCAGCGCCAATTTCCTCTGATCACTACTATTCTAATATAGATCTTTCAATGTTTTCCACATTGAAAATGGTGTCTCCTTCCCATGGAGACTCGAGACTATGTGGTCTCGAACTCCCTCCAGAAGGATTCTCCTTGTTCTAGCCACACATTTCTTCCATTCTGCCAATTCAGTAGCATCAGTTGGCTTGGGGACTTCTTGATCAATGAAGTCCTTTAGACCGTTATCCTCTAATACTACTTCCATTTAATCCTTCTAGGCTATATAATTCGAGCTTCCATCAAGGGCATACTCGAGTCTTAAACCGTTGAACGCCATTGGTGAAAATGAGATGTGATAAGAACTCGATTTCTATATCCAGGAACCTCAAACTTTGAAATTCTCCCTTCTTGTATAATGTTCTTCTCCTTTGATCACCTTTGCTCTGATACCATGTAGAAATTCCCACTTTAGATCAACAGATTATGCAATAAATGAAAGCAAAATACAAGATCTACTTCTACAACAAACTTTGCGGAAGCTTAATTGAATATGAGCAATATCAATTAGAACACATATAACTGAGAATGAGAAATTAATCACACATAACACAAAAGAAATAACCCGGGGAAAGCCTCAGCCTAAAACCCTAATCTCTGTATTATCATACAAGTGGAAATATGTTCGAGTTACAAAAAAGAATCAACTCAAAAGCTATCATGCTCTCTCTGCAATCAAACAATACAACTCATAGGCTGAGTAGACACAAGATATGCCTTTCCTCAGCCCTCTAGGCCTCCTATTTCCTTGCGCAGTTTTTCTTGGGGTCCAATGATGTCACATGTGTGAATTGGCCTCATCACACTCACTAAACTGAAGAAGTAATTGCACAATCTACAAGGAATGAATTCCTTCTGCATGCAAGAGATATTCACAATGGAATATTCATGCAACTAATAGTACACTATCCCTCCATCTCAACTGGGTCTCTGTCTGAACTGACATGCATGAGTTATTTATGAGAGAATATTCACTTATTTGAAGTGCAATAGTTACATGCATGCATGCATTAACTAACTAAACTCACAATTAATTCAACAAACTATTTGAATTAATCTAACGGGACTTGACTCAATTAACTTAGCCAACTAATTACAACTCATCCTTATCTCTTTAACTGATGGATAAATTCCTTAATCAATGGAGAAACTGTTGCATGTCCCCACATAGACTTCGTGTTTGATTTTCTACAACTAATTAACTGAAGATGAATTAATTAATTATTTTACAAACAACTACTAAGATCAGATTCGAATTTTACTTCTCTATTTTAGTTCAGGGACTAATTAAAATAGGAAGGTATCCCGAAATGTTATTTATAGCAGTACCAAATTTAGCATTTCTTGTTGCTATTTTCAACAAGTAAATGGCAGTCATTTGAAGCTATACATAGGTGGCCCGACTAGCTGAATAGCCGCAAGAAGCACAGTCTTAGCGCTCCATGTAGTTGAAAGGAGGGGACTATAAACTACTCTTCTCGAGAGTTGTTTGAGGTTAGGACTGGGCGCAGTAGCGAGGTGTCACAGGGTCCGCGACAGCACAAGGGTCGCTATGCTGCCGCATAGGTTGGCTGGAAAGTGATCATTGCAGTCACTATTCACGATGTGATGCTTTGTTTGAGACCAAATGGAGCGGGTGGCAGGCATTTAAGGCAAACTTTATGGGCTAGATTTGGGAAAATCTACTGCTAAGGGAGCATTAATGGACAGGATTTGGGGGGAACGGTCAAATTCAAATTCAAAAGGCACTATAAATTGCAAAGGTTTTCCCAACAAACAACACTTGGCCATTTGAGAATTGAGCTATTGCACACCCAAAGATTCATGAACCCCGATTTGTTTGATCTTTTGAAGTCAAAGGCATTATTTAAGCAACTACCTGAACCGTTGAGAGATTTGTGGAACAACAGTATGACCACGTTTGAAGAAGCCATGGGAGAAATGACCGTTGAAGAGGCTGTGTAGGCCATGATGATAGGAGATGCCCCAGAAAGCGCTGGGATAGTTGCAGAAATCCCTAAATCACCGCGCACACTGAAGCCCAAGAACACAAGCAGCCTATGGTATCGGTGCGCATGTCCCCTAGAAACATGTTGAGAACTAAATTGACCATGGAAGGAAAGGGGAAGGCGATCAATTTGGAAGCCGACGAGGAGGAGGAAGACCTTGAGGAAATCCTGATGGAAGAGGAGGAGGACGAAGAAATGGAGGAAGAAACCCAGGGTACGGACTCTCTGACCAGGTTTCCCACTTGTGTTCCTCTGTGGAAGGGGAAAGCAAGAGTGCCCAAGGACCTAGATGACAGCAAGAGCTCCCTGCAGGCTCCACTGTTACTCGATGATATCATTTTTTATGGAGCACACTTAGGACGGGTGTTGTTTCTAAAGTTTGAAGACTGGGATCTCACAGACCACGAGAAATTCCCACACTTGGCAACAACATAGCTAATGCAGCCAAAGAAAAATACAGTGGCAGGAGCCATAGAGTTGGAGCCGCACAAGTGGTTGCGAGGAGTAGAGAAAGCAGGGTTGTTAAACCTGCTCTATGTGCCGTATTACCATAGCGCCCCAGTGACTATATTTGTTATCAAGAAATTGCTTTGCCTGCTGCATGATGGGTGTTTGTGGCTGGAGGAGCCCATCCCCATCACGGACCACCTAATCCATAGAATTACCCGCCTCCCTTGCAAGGGGGAGGACCCAGCGGATATTTCAGACAGTAAGAGTAACGACCTGGCCATCGCGAAGGCCGTGAGAAAAAAAATTCAAGCTGGAGAAGAAGAATAGGGGTACACGATCTCTAGTATTAACAATAATGCGGTCAGAGTCGCGATGCAGATATTGGATGGAAAGGTTATGCAGAAGTGTCGCACGGATGAGGTGCCTACACCGGTGGTTTCACTTGCTGTGCAATGCATAGAGGAGGTCCAGTTTAGCTGGTCGGAGTACCTGTGCAAGGGATTCCTGGAAAATTGTCGCGAAGCATAGGAACAAGGGAAGACTTTCCACTATGCATGGCGTCTGCTGTCCATAGTGCTGGTGGCTTTGGAATTTCTTGAGGACAACCAATTCCATAAAATTGTGAAGGATCTTTCAGAGGCTGCGAAGTATGCTTCGCTGTGGGCAACTAAAGATGCACAGAGGATGAGAGACAGCAAGATATTTTGGGTGTTCATGGAGATGAACATCAGAATGCGGATTAACCGCAAGCCACAGTTAGCACCCACTATCTATAATAGTCTGCAGAGCTTCGCGGAGTTCAAGGTGGACTTCCATCATGTATATATCAAGGCACGCAAGGACCTCATGAAGAAACGGAATGAGCTACCTTACCTGGCCATGGACGATGTCATAGTCACCGTGCTTGAGTTGTGGTCGCTGGAGTGGCGTGCCCCAGCCAGCTCCGTGGTGGAATCAAAGAAATCTGCTGCACAAAGGAAAAAGGAGGAGGCAAAACTACGGATGGCGTAGTTGGTGGAGAAGAGAAGGAATGAAGTAGTAGTAGCCAAGGCATAGGAGGCGCGTGACGCCGTGAAGGAAACAACAGAACATCAACAGGTAGCATAGAAGGAGAGCGAGGGCCAGAAGTCACCCTTGCCTGAACAAGAGCCTGAAACAGAGGAAGGTGGTGTGGACCAATAGACAACGTCCACACAGCTGAAGCAGTAGCACCCCAGAGAGCAGGTGGGGTCGTGGAAGAAGTCGAAAGCCTCCAACACTTCTTTCAACCCGATCACCCTCACTGAGGGGGATCTCCATGACATATGGGAGACGATACGGGACGTCACTGCAGAGGCCATCCAGTAGTTCGTGGAGGAAAATCAAATGGTGTTGGGGGCCCTCCGGACACAAATACAAGAGTTATAGGTGCACACTCCTCAGGTTGGTACTATATCGACCAACCTCGCAGTAGGCACGATCGCGGCTGAGGAAATCATGCGTGCCTACACGACCAACACTATAGTGCTGCCAGAAGGGGCATTGGTTATAGAAAATGAGGCTGACAGGCCTATGGTTAGTGCGTTGAAGGGAGTTGGGATAAACATGGTTGTGCTCCCGCGAGAGACGCTTTATGTCCTGCAAGATGAAGTGACTGCAGAATTGCGGGCCAGGAAGAATCGCGGACTCCAGGTGATCAGCGAGAAAAAGATTAATATGGAAAAACTGAGCCTGCAGCATGACGAGGTTGTCACACAGAATAGGAAACTAGTGCAGGTGGTCGAGGAAGCCTGCCAGATGGTCCCTGAGTTGGCCATCCCAGCAGAGGCGTGCATCTGGCGATTAGCAGTAGGGGTGCGCGAGGCAAAAGAAGAGATGGCTAAGGTTTAGCTGGAGCTAAACCTTTAGATAACTGAGCTACAATTGAAGGTGCAACCTTCAATCCCTCCGAAGGTGAAGGAACAATGTGCCAGCGCCATTACAATAAGAATAGCGAAGATCAGTAGTGCAATGAAGTACTGCATCAAACTTTTTGAAGAATCGTTCGAGGTCCCCACCACTCTGCAGGAGGACCTGAACATATAGCGCCTAGAAACAGAGGCGCATGAGCTATAGCAACAGTATGATGACATAAAAGTGACCGCGCAAATAGTGGCCCTTACACAGAGGCTCGTGCGGATGCAGCCAGGAAAAGCGCTCAAGGAGTAGGTAGACGTTGCATGACATAATGAAACTGTCTTGAAGGTGCACGTACAACCATGGATAAATGAGGCGTTCATCATTACAGCCTTGACTAAAGCCAAGCTCGCGCAAATGTAGGGAATGTAGGAACAGGTTCAGGGCAACAGTTCAGCTATAGTAGTTTTTGAACAGCGCGTCTAGGAAGTACAATAGGCAACTGCTCAGTGTGTTGCCGATCTTGCAACAGTCCAGGCAGAGTTGGGAGGTCTCCACGCAAAGATCTTTGCACCGACATAGTGACTCGAGGGCAAGTCACAATGTTTGTGTTGGGGGCCTGTTGGGCACGGGATCCTCTAAGGGAAGTTTTGGGGCTTAAAGCCTAGATTTTGGCTAAAAAGTGAAATCCAATGTAAAGACTCCACATTTTGTGGGCGCGGAGTGCGAGTTGTAAATGATTCATAGGGTTGTCCGCCCTAAGTTTTGTAATGTAATGTCAGCTTTAGAGATCTACCCATGCTCCGCAGACCATGGGATTGTATAAATAGAGCGAGGCTCTAAGTTGTAAATCAATCAAGAATAGAATGATGATGGAATAGAAGGATAGCGGAAAATCTAAGTGTAGAGTCGAGTGTTTGGGTCATAGAGTAGGAGAAGGCTCTGCAGCTAAGTGCACAGACCCCTGCCGCTGAGTGGGTAGGGCGAGTCGAGTCTATAACCATTGAAGAATTAATAAAGAGAAGTTTCACATCAATTATGTGTATCTATTTCGTGTTTTATGCTTTGAGTATACTAGGTATGAATTGAATTTTCACTGTTTATATGGTGCACGAACATATATGATTGTGTTGATTAAGTAAATATGAGATAAAGTATCTGTT
Organism: Pinus taeda; assembly: GCA_000404065.3. NCBI lineage: Eukaryota > Viridiplantae > Streptophyta > Pinopsida > Pinales > Pinaceae > Pinus > Pinus taeda. The sequence goes on along the minus strand of APFE031073553.1, from coordinate 44,467 downwards.
TACATGAAGTTAAATAACATCTGTAAGAAGATAAGTAAGATACATAGTGTAATTTGGGGAAATAGTGCAGATTGCTGCCATAGTAGCGCAAAAGCCTCTCAACTCCTAGTTAGGGTTGCGCAAAGGGCGATCCTAACAGATCGCGAAGGTATCGCAGGTTAGGATAGTGCACGAAGGCATTCACAATTGGACTAAATCGACCCCTCAAACATCTCAAGGGTGCATAAACATGGTTCCAGCATCCCCCCATACTGCTTCAAGTGAGACTTCAGTGCACGCACTGCGGGCTAATGCCGAAAGGGCCGGTAGTGTAGGGATTTGTTTGGCTAATTAACTGCGAACCTAGGTCAGGCCTCGTCAAGCCAAAAAAATCCAAGTAGCTTAATGATGAAGATGTCTTTTCAAATTTGTTATAAGGATACATCATGCTTGTGAATCTATAAATAACCTATAAAAAAACTCGCTTCAATCATTTAACCAATGTAACCTACAACAAAAGAAACATGAATAAAAAATGCGAAAATAAGAGACGCAATTGAAAAAAACATTCAAAGGAAATAAATAAATTGTACAAGAGAGATCTGAGGCTCCTGGGATGGCCAATCCCAAGGAAACACAAAGTCCTATGGAGGAAACCAATCTCTAGAAGTTAAAAATGGCACCAAACTTCATTATTTGAATCCATCTAAGTACATGCCTACTATAAATGAAAGTGGAGCTACTACATAACAAGTTTTCTCCACAAGAATACTAAGAGATGCATGCCCCTAGAGGAAAATTAGAATTGGTACTTATGCAAATAGATGAGGAAGCATTATCCTTGAAAGGAGGAAGCTCTCCCCTCCAAAATCTCCAAATAGTGGATTTGGTTCCCATCACTAGGAATCTGCATTAAATGGCAGGGAACACATTCCTAGATTTTCTCAATCAATGGAGCTCTAGAATTTGTGCAATAATTTCATAATATCCAATTCATTTATTATCTAATATTGATCCTCCTGTAGCAGGGAGAAAGTCCCTAGATTATCTCCTCCTCCAAATCTTCATAATTTGCCCAATATTCTCACAATATTCTACAAAAATAAACAATATTAGGCACAAATATGCAATTATCTCTAAACCTTCCTAATGAACATATTAAAGCTAAAATTATGTCATCTAATGCAAAAAGAGAGGTTTAATGTGTTCAAGGATGGTCAAATGAGCCTTAATTTATGTATAATTTGGAGGCCTATCACAAGGTGCATAAGATTGCATGCAGGATTGCCCTTACATTTTTGGGCAGATCTTGTAGGTAATGTTGTTTATATAATAAACATAGAGCCTCCAAATTCCTTGGATGGTGGTATTCAAGAGGAGACATGGATAGGTAAAAAGGTAAACTACTCATTTTTAAAGACTTTCGGTTGTGAATCCTCTGTCCAAATCAATAAAGAAAATAGAACAAAATTTGAGGTAATATCAAAGAAATGTACAATTATTGGATATGGTGTAAATGATTTTGGTTATCGCTTATATGATTATGAAAATCAAAAAATTATTATGAGCAGAGATGTCATATTCAATGAAAATTTCTTGTATAAGGATCAGATGTAGGGAAATAAATAGGAAAAGGAAAGCAAAGAATACACAGTGCTTGATGAGATCACAAAAAAATTAAAGGTGCCTAAAAATCAGAATGATCAGCAGCCACAACAACTACAACAACCACAATAACCATGATGGCAACAGGCACCTCAAACACCTGAAACTAGTGTTACAAGATCTACCAGGATAAGTAAACCCCCTGAATGATACTCTCCTTCATTATATTATGTATTGTTGACTGATTCTGGTGAACCGAAAATATATGAAGAACCAATGCAGAAGTAGACTTGGGACATAGTTAAGTTGCTTGTTGATAAAATGACATTGCAGAATAAATGGGTTTGCATGTTGAAGGAAGAAGATGGAGGTAAACATAGGTATAAGGCTAGACTTTTGGTGAAGGGATTTGCACAAAAGGAAGGCATAGACTTTTATGAAAAATTTTCTCCAGTTGTTAAAATGACTTCAATCAATACTATTTTAAGTCTAGTGGCAGCAAAATATTTGCATCTTGAGCAGTGAGATGTAAAGACAATCTTTCTCCATGGGGATTTGGAGGAAGAAATATATATGCAACAACCGCAAGGATATGAGGTCAAACGGAAGGAGAAATTAATGTGCAAAATGAAGAGCTTGTATGGCTTAAAATAGGCTCCAAGGAAGTGGTATCTAAA
>APFE031073553.1:7021-40413 GCA_000404065.3 Pinus taeda | reverse complement strand
GGCTAAACAAGGTTATACTAGATGTCACTCTAACCATTGTGTTTATTTTAAAAGGAAAAATGATGCCAAATATATTATATTGCTATTGTATGTAGATGGCATGCTTGTTGCAAGGTATAACATGCAAAAAATAAATGAGTTAAAAGGAAAATTGGAAAATCCATTTGCAATGAAGGATTTGGGTGTTGCAAAACAAATGTTTGGTGTGAGAATAACAAGATACAAGAAAAATAACATTTTCATTGAATGAGTACATAGAAAAGGTGTTGGAAAGATTTAATATGAAAAATGCAATACCAGTCAGTATATCTTTGGCTATCCATTTCAAACTAAGTAAGGAGATGTGTCCCAAGACCCAGGAAGAGATGGATTATATGTGTAAAGTTAGATACGCATCAGTTGTTGGAAGCTTAATGTATGCAATGGTCTGCACAAGACTTGATATTGCACATGCAGTGGGAGTTGTAAGAAGGTATATGACCAATCTGGGGAAAAAGCATTGGATGGAACTGAAGTGGATTCTTAGGTATTTGAGAGGTACCACAAATCAAGAATTATGTTTTTGATGTTCAAACATTTCTCTACAGGGATATGTTGATGCAGATATGGCAAGTGACATAGATAATAGGAGGAGCACCATAGGGTATGTGTTTAATGTAGCTGGAACAACTATCAGTTGGATTTCAAAATTACAAAACATTGTTGCACTTTCAACAACGGAAACAGAGTCTGTTTCTGCTACAAAGGCTAGTAAGGAAATGATTTGGTTACAAAGGTTTATGGATGAGTTGGGAAAGAAACATAAGATGAGAAAGTTATATAGTGACAGCCAGAGTGCCATTCATCTTGCAAATAATTCAACCTTTCATTCTAAGACTAAACATATGCAACTCAAGTATTATTTCATACAATGAGTTTTGGATGATGGGTAGTTGAAGCTGGAAAAGATACACACTAGCCAGAATCATGTTGATATGCTAACAAAGGTTGTAACCAGGGACAAATTGAGCTACTACTCAGTTTCAATTGGCCTTCAAGAATGGTGATGAATATGAGAAATAGTCAAGTCCAAAGTGGATGAATTGTCCAAAGAATGAAGCAGCTATGGAGTTGATATAATTAGTCTCAAAGTGAGAGATTGTTGGATGTGGAGCCTAATTATCTTCCTGATTCAGAGGTCTTCTTTCAGCTACATTTGGATCCCAATCCCCAACGAGGGGGTGTTGGGGGGCTTCCCTTACACTATTACTTCCTGGGGGGGGTCCAAGAGGGGCGACTACATGTTTGGATCCCCCCCCACCCTGCGGGGATTTAGGGGCAGTGCTCCCGAAGCTAAAAATATATGAAAAACTACCTTGCAAAATATTGTAATTTCATAGTCAATCTAGTTCGTTCATTAGGCGGATGATATGACAGTAGAAGTTATTTTAATTTAGAGTTTTTCCCTAAAAGGTAACCCCTTGGTTTATATGAGGGAATTGTATTGTGGATGTGTATTATTATTCTGAGTGAGAAATATAGAGGAGACTGTGTGAGAGCGAAGACAAAATTACAATGGATCTGCTATAGGTTGTATCTCTTTATTTTGTTGGATAATATAAAAGGAAGGATTGGTTGTTTCTCTGTGGACGTAGCCCAAATTGAGTGAACCACGTATATCAGTGTCTCTCTTGTTGTATGTGTTTTTGTATTTGGGTTTTTGTAATATTTTGTGTATGTCATTGCTACAGTAATTAATTTATAACATTACAAACCCTATAAGTAAAGAAATTATAATAAACACTTTAAAATACATCACTTATTAATCCCATATCTTTAGCAACATAAATATCCCGAGCTATTTGATCAGGTGCTCAAGTTTATGCTCAAAAATCAAATTGTCAGAATCTTGTTAAATTCAGCTTCAAATCGAAGAGCGCATCATTGTGAATCCAATGGTGTGAACGGCACTCAAATCCGAGCTCGCATGCGGAAGTTAGAGCAAGTCAAAGTTCAAGTTTGAATTGTCTACATTGTAGGATTAGATGACATGGAAAAGCTCTTCAGCGAATAAGGAGGAGCTAAGTGGTAGGCTTCCACTGACTCTTGTATATTGAAAATTACAGTCACAGGCAGAAAATTGTTTGAAATCGGCCCCAGCGCAGACAGGTTGTGAGGCAATCTAGTCGCAATCGCATATTGCAGGTGGACAAGTATTACAAAATTGGCCCCCAACAAAGCCCAGTTGTGATGCAATTTATCACATATTGCAATCGAGAAAAGGGTTGTGTTTGTGATGGTTTCGACAGTAATAATCGAATTGTTATTTGTGATGGACTGCCCAGACACGATATTTTATATATTCCATTTAATACTCTTTTCAGGTCCGTGATGTCGTTATCACAACATTGCCAACGTGTTAACAAGACCTTTAGCCTGCCAAACTTCCCTGATTGTGATTTGCGATACGACCAATAGGTTATGGCCTGCGGCGCGGTGAAATGTTCGCCCGGTTAGCCGATTTTGGAATGAAAATGGGGGTTTCTGCTAGTTTTGGAGCAATTTGTGGAACAAATAGTGGGAGAACTAGAAGAAGTCATAAATTCTTTAGTTCTTATCAAAATTGGATGAAAAAAGAGGCTAGATAGTCATTTTTGAGTATTCTAAACTCATTGAGACAAGTTTCAGAGGCATTTGATCATTATAAACAAAATTTTGTTGTAATTTTGAGCATAATAGAGAAGCCTAAGCATTGGAAGTTGGACCAAGGAGACGTAGCCTAGGAGGGGTGAAATCCTCATCAAATCTTTGTGTTGTGTGTTGTATTTTGATGTTCTTTGTTGTTATTTTGTTGTTTTTTAGCATATGTTTTATGTTAAATTGTTTATAACATTTACATAAGAAACTCTCATGGGAATTACTTAATTAAGCAAACATGGTGAATCCTTAAGCACTTTATAAGCAAATGATAAGCATCTTGGGTTTTAATCTGAATGGGGAATTAACACAACATTACTAATCTGCTCCATTTCAAATCAAGTTGGAATCATAGCACTAGTTTTTGCTTACTAGATTTTCTTTGTGAAAGAAGGATTTAATTATTTGCAAGGTTATGTCATGCTTACAAGGTTAAAACTCAAAAAAGGTGAAGGAAATCTGGTTGAAATCCCTATAGTTGGCTCAAGGGGAAGAAGAGAAAGGTTGTCAAAGTCCTCTACACCAGTACATCCTCAAGTTGCAGAAGTTGTAGTTGAGACTTCAGAGACCATATCTCATGAAGGAGAACCTGTCATGACAGAAGATGAGAAGACCTTCAGAAACACTTTCTTTGATATGACAGAGATGATGAAGGTCCTCTATGAAGAGAGGAATAACATATTGCAAGGAGAAAGTTCCAAATCTCCCAAAGGAGAAGGCTATTTAGGAGGAGGTAATGGAAAATGAAGTAATTGGAATGGAGACAAGCCTCCACCCTCTCCACCATCTTCTTCATCTTTTACTTCACAAGCATCTTCACACTCTTCTACTAATACAACCCTTACTCATACTCATCATCATTCTTAAAAAGGAACTCGTAAATCACTTTTTCTAAAGCTTGATGTTAAATTCAAGTTTCCCATGTATAATGGTCAAGTGAATGCATAGAATCTTGATAATTGGATTCCTCAATTGGAGGTCTATTGCAGTATTCAAAACCTTCAAGAGCATGACATAAAGATTTAGTTAGATCCTTGAAAATTGAGGGTGCAACACTTGTATGTTGGGAATCAAAGACCTAAGAGGAGATTAAAAAGCATGGTAAGATCTATATTATTTGGTCTGATTTAATTGCTGCTATAAAAGAGAAAATTCTACCCTTTAGCTCATATGAAAAAATCCATCATGAATTGGCGAAATTTTAGACATTTAAAAGATCAAAATGTGCAAGAGTATACTGAAGAGTATAGGAGAAGAGCTCTTATGCTAGGAATAGACTTGCAGTCACAAGATACTTTGCTGAAGTATATAGGAGGTTTGCATAGCTATCTTCGACACAACATTATTATGTTTAATCTCACAAATATTGATGAGGTTTGTGTTCAAGCTACAGACCTCGAAGCAAGAGGGAAAAATGTTCAAGAAGAAGGTAAGAAGAATCCATTCCAGTTTCGGGAAAAAGGAAAGAAATTTAAAGGAAAGTAGAAAAAAATGCTTCTATTAAGAAATAAGGGGAGAAACCCGTGTGCAAGAATTGTTCCAAAGAGGGCCATGATGAAGTGCATTGCTGGAAGTTTCATCCTACATTAAGACCGAATAAATTTAACAACAAAGGGAAACAAAAGACAAACGTTGTTGTACAACAAGACTTGGGTTCTGACTCAGGTGATGAAACAAAGATCGCAACCATAGTCACTAAAGGAAATGTCATGGCAAAAACAAGCAAAGAGGAAGTTGTGGCAAGCACGAGCACAACAAATAACTCCAACAATGCTTCAAATGAAGAAAACAAAATTGATATGTTACATATTAGAGTTATTTCCAAACACATCAAGATTGATACGTTGTTTGATAGTGGATCCCAGGCAAATTTAATTTCTACAGAATTGGTAAAGAAGTTGAATCTGGAAACCATGCCTCATCATAAACCATATCCGTTGGGTTGGATAACCAAGGATGGACATCTTCAGGTCATAAGGAAATGTGTTTTCATGTTTTCTATTACTGCCAATTTCGTTGATGAAGTCGAATTAGATGTAGTGTCACTGGATATTTCTGGAATTGTGTTGGGAAGCCCATATCTATATGACCGGAAAGCCATTTTGCATAGATTTGAGAACAAATATAATTTGTTCAAAGATGGAGTGGAGTATATTGTGTGATCCCATCGTAGAAATCTTAATTTATCATTAGCAGGCACAGGGCAAATGAAGTGACTGGTCAATTCCAACAAGAATCTCATGCTCCTTATGATCAAGCAGAAGAATGACACGGAGCATGAACCCTTTGTAGGTTGTGACGTGAAGTTGAAAGTTAAATTGGTTGATGTGGTCAATCAATATGGAGATTTGTTTCAAGAACTAAAGGGATTTCCACCAAAAATGGGAATTCAACATGAAATTCAGCTACAACAAGACTGTCCACTCCCAAACATTGATATGTATCGAATGTCAATTCCGGAAAGCTTAGAAATTAAGAAACAAGTCCAAGAATTTTTAGATAAAGGTGTAATTCATCCCTCTACTTCGCCATGTGGTTCACCAATTGTTTTGGTAACCAAGAAATATGGAACCTGGCGTATGTGTGTAGATTATCGAGCTTTGAACAAAATTACCATAAAGAATCGATACCCACTGCCTAGAATAGATGATTTTCTAGATCAGTTAAAGAATGCAAAATATTTCACTAAATTAGACTTGAGAAGTGGATATCATTCAATTAGAATAGCTAAGGAGGATATTTGGAAGACTACTTTTAAAACCAAACAAGGATTGTTTGAGTGGCTGGTTATGCCTTTCGATCTTTGCAATGCTCCAACTACATTCATGAGAGTTATGAATGATGTTTTAAGATCCTTTTTTGATGATTTTGTAATTGTCTCTTTAGATGATATTTTGATATTCAACAAATCACAAGAAGAACATGTCAAGCATGTGAGGATATATAAACATGAATTCGGGAAAACTTCCTTAATGTATTTGGGCCACATAGTTGGAGGAGGTGAGTTGAAGATTGACCCCTCTAAAGTTTCATTCATTCTGAATTGGCCAATACCCAAATCCGTCACAGAAGTAAGGAGTTTTATGGGAGCAACACGATATTGGAGGATGTTCATTGCCAATTTCTCCTCCATAGCAACTCCACTACATGCTTTGACCAACGTGAAGGTTGTCTTCCAGTGGGGAGGTAAAAAGAAAAAAGCATGCTTTAAAACAAAAGATCAGTTCAGCCCCAGTATTAGCATTGCCAGATTTGAAACAACGATTTGAAATAAAAACAAATGCAAGTGACTATGCCATGGGTGTAGTTATTTTACAACATGGTAAGCCCATTTCATTTCATTCTAAGATTTTTAATGGTGTTGTTATTAATTATCCTACATATGATAAAGATATTTACACATTGGTGTAAAGTGTGAAGAAATGGAAGCATTATGTAATGAGAAAATAAACCATTATTCACACTCATCATCAGCCTTTGCAATATCTGCAATCTCAAACAAAATTGCAACAATCAAGACACTTTCGTTGGATGGGATTCTTACAACAATTCCACTTGGTAATCAGGTATAAGGAAGGTATTTATAACAGAGTTGCTAATATGCTTTCTAGACCGGTTGTTAATGTAGCCATTTACTCAAGAATCATTCTATTTTGCTTGAAAGTTATGTTGAACAATACGCAAATGATGCTGACTTTCAAGAGGTATATTCAAACTTGAGTCAAGGCCACAAAGTTGAAGAATTATACTACCATGTACATGATAATTTGTTGTATCATTTGTGAAAACTTTGTGTTCCACAGGGAGAGAGATTAAATGTCACAAGGGAAGCGCACACTTCTCTTATTGCTAGACATTTCGGTGTAAGCAAAACAGTGGCAAATCTTCATAAGTATTTTTACTGGCCTTGTATGCTTGAAAGTGTGTCATGTTTATCATAGGTTGTTCATTGTGTGCAGATAGTAAGCCTAGTAATAGGAAACTAGGATTGTACACACCACTTCCAGTGCCTTCACATCCATGGGAGAGTGTTTATATGGATTTTGTAGGAGGTCTTCCTTTATCAAGAAAAGGTCATGATTATTTGTATGTAGTTGTGGATAGGTTCAGCAAGATGTGCATATTAATGCCTTGTAAAAAACAAATTACAGCTGAATAAACAACTCAACTTTTCTTTCAAAATGTATGGGTTCATTTTGTATTACCTACTTCTATTGTAAGTGATTGCGATTCCCGATTTGCTGGGAATTTTTGGTCAAGTTTGTGGAACTTGATGGACACCAAGTTGAAGAAAAGTACAGCCTTCCATCTACAAACAGATGGTCAAACTAAAGTGGTTAACTGGACAATTATTCATTTGCTAAGAGGATATTGCAGCAAACATCCAAAGTTGTGGGATGAACAGTTGAACTATATTTAGCATGCTTACAATCGAACAAAACACTCTTCTACTCTAACTTCACCTTTTGAGGCATGTCTTGGTTATTTTCCTAAATTTCCTTTAGATTTCATCTTTGAGAAAGATGTAGTTGTCGATGGACATAGTGACATAGACAGAGCAAAATTCATTGAGCAAATTCAGTTGATTCACCAAACAATTCAAGAACAACAAGAAAAGAGTCAAGGCAAGTATAAAGCAAGGCATGATAAACATCGTGTGGATCATCAGTTTCAAGTAGCTGATGAAGTTTGGCTTTACATTAGCAAGGAAAGGCTTCAACGTGAAGGTAAAAAGCTAAAACCAATCTATTATGGTACATTTAAAATTTTGGAAAAGATTGGTAATAATGCTTTCAAGCTTGATTTGCCTTCATATATGAAAATCTATTCTGTTGTTAATGGTGAAAATTTGAGATTGTATGAACCTCCTTTGACTGAAGATCAAGGAGAAAGCGTACAGATTCCATCAATTGAATATTTTTCTCTAGAATTTCTTGATGAGCTTCAGCAAGACACCATACTTAACAGAAGAACAAGGTCATCAGAGAGGGGAAATTTTGATTATCTTCGAGTGGGTCTCAAAGGTACAAATCCATCAAAGGCCAAATGGATTAAAGAGGGGAAGGTGAGGGAACAATACTCTCATCTGTTCAATAACTAAATATAATATTTTTGGGTCCAAAAGGCTTCCAGTGGGGAGGAGTGATCAGGTTCTCAAGTTTATGCTCAAAAACCAAAGTATCGAAATCTTGTTAAACTCAACTTTAGATCAAAGAGTTCATCATTCTAAATTCAATGGTGTGAATGACACTCAAATCTGAGCTCATATGCAGAAGTTAGAGCAAGTCAAAGTTCAAGTTTGAATTGTCTACATGGCAAGATTGGATGACATGGAAAATCCCTTTAGCGAATGAGGAGGCGCCAAATGGCAAGGTACCATTGGCCCCCGCATATCACAAATCGTAGTCATAGGAAGAAAGCAGTTTGAAATCGGCCCTAACATAGACAGGTTGTGATGCGATCTAATCACAATCGCATATTCCAGGTGGACGAGTATTACAAAATCGGCCCCCAACGAAGCCCGGTTGCAATGCGATTTATCGCATATCGCAATCGCATAAAAGGGTTGTGTGTACGATGGTTTTGATAGTAATCACCGAATTACAATTTGCGATGGACTGCCCAAACACGATATTTTATATCTTCCAGTTAATACTCCCATCAAGTCTGCAATATCGCTATCCCAACATTGTCGCCGTGTTAACAAGACCTTCAGCTCACCAAACTTTGTTGATTGCGATTTGCGATATGACCGACATGTTATGGCCTACAAAGTGGTGAAATGTTCATTCGGTTAACGGATTTTGGAGTGAAAATGGGGGTTTTTTCCGGTTTTGGAGCAATTTGCGGAACAAATAGTGGGAGAACTAAGAGAAGTCATAACTTCTTCAGTTCTTATCAAAATTGGATGCGCTAGATAGCCATTTTTGAGTATTCTGAACTGATTGAGACATGTTTTAGAGGCATTTGAGCATTGTAAACACAATTTTGTTGTAATTTTGAGCACAATAGAGAGGCCCAAGCATTGGAAGCTAGACCAAGGAGATGTAGCCCAGGAGGGGTGAACTCCTCATCAAATCTTTGTGTTGTGTGTTGTATTTTGATGTTCTTTGTTGTTATTTTGTTGTTGTTCAGCATATGTTTTATGTTAAATTTTTTATAACATTTACATAAGAAACTCTCATGGGAATTAGTTAATTAAGCAAACATGGTGAATCCTTTATCACTTTATAAGAAAATGATAAGCATCTTGGGTTTTAATCTGAATGGGGAATTAGCACAACATTACTAATATGCTCCATTTCAGATCACTATAAGAACACCAATGCTTGCGAAAATAATTGACTTGTGACACTTAGGTGTATGTATCAAACATATATAAGATAACTAAGGGAAATATTTTCATTAACCATAGAGGTGTAAAGCGATGAAAAACATCATATAAATTATATACATGATTGTACCGTGACTGAGACAAGATCTTCATACTTTGCAAGATGGTAGGGGTTATTACATCCTACCCCCAGTACTTGAAGTCTTAAGTTGCCATATTTTGTCCCTGAAATGGTAGTAAATTTTCTTCCACCGTCAAGACTTTAATCCAAACGGGGATTTCCTTCAACAACCTTCCCTACTGATCCGAGTTGGCTCAACACCCGGATTTAACCAAGATCTTTTTCTTTCATGATGTGATTAGAATTGCATTTAAAATGGCATAAATGAACATATACGCATGCTGTAAAGAAGAAGGGACATGACAACAATCAACAACATAAAACACAAGACGTTGATAACAGAGTTCGTATAGGAGGGACTACGTCTTCAGGCCCTAGTGTCAAGATGGTGTAGGCCATTGCATTAAGTGATAGAAAGAGTGATGATGTACACGCATGTGTTATCTCTATCATACAAGGAATTTGCCCTCACGCAGGAGTGGCTCCAAGAGATGTTCCGTTGCAAGAACTCTCATTCAAAAAAAGGACTCCTATCAGCATGACATAATTTCACATATGTTAATAATGAGCATCCTGCCAACATGGCATCAAAGGGATATCAATTCAAACATACATGGCAACACATGAGTATCCCGTCAACATGGAGATAAAAGGATCTCAATCAAAACATGACAATAAGTACATCTCACAACAAGAACAAAATAAGATCCCACATAAAACATCAAATAGGGATCAATACAACACAATGCATCTCAAGGAAAGAGACAAAGAAGTACATGATCACACTGCATATACCTCACATCAAAGAGTTATTTGAAGAAGAGAATAATAAACTGCTAGATCTGGTTGCACGATTAATCTCCTGGCGTCAAATCTCATGGAAATGACTGCTCACACTTTGAACGCTGACACCTGCACTCCACTTTGAAGAGTGGTATAAAAATGGAATGATCAAATGGAAAATCTGATTGCACCATCAGATTCGTGGTGTTGAATAATGTAAAATCGACTGTCAAATTTCTGAATTCAAACAAAGTAAAAATCTAGGGCTACAAGAATCTTTTAGATTCCCCCTAAATTCCTCAATGATTCTCTCCTTTAGGTCATCTACATATTTGTTGCTTAGATCAAAATTTTGTCTATGCCATAAGGTTCATGTCGCTAAGAGGTGTAGGATCAACATAAAGTTTGTCCAATTTGGACACTGGCAAAATTTCTCCCTCTTAAAAATCAGGTTCAATCATGGTTTTGCCTGCCTCTTTTCCTTGCTCATGGTTCCACCTGCAAATTAATAAAAAAATACTGTATCGATTTTTGCACTCTCCTTGGCCTCCGTGCACTGAAGAAATGTGGGTTTTTATAAACATTTTGTCGAGAAGAAATATCAGCGTAAGGCCGTTGGCGCTTTGGTTAAAAACAAAGAGCTGTTGAGGAGGTGTCGAGGGATCAAATCCCGCCCTCCCAAATTTGGTGTGCATATACTTTTTTTTGGCGTGGATTTTTTTTTGGACGTGTTAAGTTTTTGGGTATGTAGTTATGCATGTTATAACCATTGCATACATGGGTGAATTCTTTGTAATCGTTTGAATAGCGAAGTTTTTGACATGGGTTGGTGTGATGTTTGGTTGGTTACAGCGTGGTGCCATATGGGGCTACCCGATGGGGGCCGGTCCACGTGGGCTACGCAGGTTCAATCCCCGCCATCTCCACAATGCGTTGTGTTAAATGGTGTGGTTGGGGTGTGGGTCGGGTCCACCGGAGGTGGCCCCCCCACCCCACTTAATTGTATTGTGTTAGAACAAATGTTGGTTGGGGGACGGCAGGGGTCATGGCCCATCATCCATTTCTAAATAAAATTTGTTATGTGGGGTTGGGCCGACGGGGGTCACGGCCCGTCGGATTTTTTTTAATTAAAAACTTATATATATGGTTTGGTATCCGACAGAGGTGGCGGGGGTCATGGCCCGCCACCTAAATTAATATTTTTTATTTTATTTTTATTAACCGTGGTGCTATTTTCGATTTTGTCTAATATAAGGGTTATTAGACAAATTATGCATCCAAAAAATTTGCCCACTCCTTGGGAGCCAGATTCCATGTTCAGGACTCGGTCAATTTGTAGGACACTCAAAACCTAGCCCACAACCCAACTTTGACCAAAGCTTTGACTGGCTTTTTCTCCCTCATACAAGCTTGGATTTGAGTGTCATTCGCACCATTGGAATTAGGGCGACAAGCACTTCGATCTAGTGCTAGTTTGGGAGCAATTTGACAACTTTGAATTTTGACCCTTTTTTAGCCCTCTAGGACTTCTGCTTATGTCTGGAGCCACCTGAATCACCTACAAACTGTATTTGAACTTAGCTTCAACTTTAGAAAAGGGTAAATTGTCTTCTGCAATGAATTCAATAATATAAATCTCTAGGGTTTCTTGTACTGAGAAATCAACAAGTCTTGTCAATTCTATATATAGCCTATGTAGCTCAACTAAATCAGTAGTAGTCTAGGTACAAGGAGATCGACGATGATTTCTAGCTCCCCCTCTTATCTATAGCCAATGCAACCAATTATGAAGCTCTTCAGGGAACTTACACCAGAACATTTTGCACTAGTCAACGATGATTTCGGTGTACAAAACCTCCTCTTTTACCCACTCTAACTTCTTCTAGCTTAACTGTGCTTGTTGGAAAATAAATCGATTGACTTGCTCAAGCCACCAATCTTGGAGACATCCTCTAAGGATCCTTGATACCATGGTCCAGATCCCTTGGAAATACTAAGTGTCCCAACAACAAAACCATTTGTTGGCTTAAAATTTTAACAAAGATAGACCCTTGGTTCAGAAACTAGGTGCCAACAAAATAGTTTGTCGTAGTCTAGCATTACGCCAACATTTTCACCTCACTTATTGAGAAAGAGAGGCGTCTCACCTGAGGCATGTCGAGACTCGGCAAGATAAAGGATTGCAACATGGCATCAAAGAATAGCACAACATATATTCCATTTCATGCAGTCGTATTATGAGTATCTCATCTATATACCTCTAATATTCGAGAAGAGTAGAGTCGCAACATGAATAGCAATAGCAGAGAACAATCCAACTTATATTTTAAAAATTTTAAAAAGGGGCTAAACATTCCATCACAATTCAAGCTCTTAGAGAATTCCCGCAACTCCTTTCCATTAAAAACTAGATCATTACATCATTGCATCATAACAAGCTCTTCATCACAAGTTAGAACATCAATCCTTATTGGATCAGGTTACTTCAAAGGATTCAAAGAGAGAGAGAGAGGGGGAGAGAGAGAGAGAGAGAGAGAGAGAGAGAGATAAGGAACAATGAGGTGTTCTTCACAACATTGTGGCAACATTTTGGTATAGACCCTTGATCTTCTCCTTCTCTCTGCTATCTTCCCTTCCACTTTTATAGATTTTCTCCCCCTGATCTCACTCGCTTGATATGGTCCTTATCGCCTCAGATTCGTTCAACTCCAACGCGCTTATTCTTCTTTGGTGCCCTCTGCAAACTCCATCGTGACTTCCCTCCTGCACACTTATCTTCTCTTCACAGTCTCTGTAAAATCTATTGTATCTACCTTTTCATCTCCTTTATGCGCCTTTTCCCACTCATCCTCAACCTCTACCTTTTCATCTCCTTTATGCGCCTTTTCCCACTCATCCTCAACCTTGGGTTGTTTCGGCTCTTCATCTCCCTTTTTCTCACGATCTCTTGTGCAATCATTTTCCAACAAACCACCTGACCAAAATATGCCAAAACAAGTTACCCAAAAATGAAGGATCCAAGAGTCACCCAAAAATCCTTAATATTCAAATCCATTGTAGGAAAATTCTAGATAATTTGTATGTTTGAAAAGTAAGGGACTTATGTTTGATTGACTTGGCAATCTAGTGTCACATTCAATCTTGTGATCTTGGAATCTTTAATATCAATCTGCATAACTTTACAAGTTCCGTACATAAACCCACGTGCCATAGATTGACATTATGCCGTGTACTTAGTTTTAATGACAAGCACATCAATTCCATTAATTTTTGGTGAGTTGTTTTTGCAATCATCTTAGTTGTACCAGTTTTTCTCATGTTAGTTAGATTTTTCCTTACTCAAGTAAATTTTATTTTATATACTCAGTTCTTGTGACAATTGAAGTACTTGGTCACATATACTATTTTATTCTATACAAGTCAAATATACTATTTTATTCCATACAAGTCAAATATACTCAATTGTTGCGACAATTAAAGTACTTGGTCATATCTATCTATATATATACTTTATTGTTGTGACAACGTCAAAATACTTACTTTGTTTTTACGCAATTCACACATACTTTATTATATGTTACTCTATCTACTATGTACTGACTTTTGACTTTCCTTTTATCTACCATATATACACTTGGAAGGGATCTTTTTATCTACGACTATAATGCATTTGGTCAATATTAGTGGGTTTGTTTTTGCACTCAACCTTTGTCGGTTTCTTTTATGTACTTACATTGAAGTACTTGGGCTCCTCCTACATTAGATGGTTGTTTCTAGTTTCTTAAAATTGAATAAATTTGTTTCTAGTTTTTTAATCTTTATATCTTGTATGTATTAGATTGTCGTAAAAGCGAGTAAATTTTAGTTTGAAGTTTTTAATTGTGTGGTTTATTATTATCATTGATCATAAATTATGAGTATAAATTTGTATGAATATTTATTTATTAGGCGAATTACTTGTTTACATTAATAAATGTAATATATATGGAATATTATTGAATTTGAATTGTTTTAAGTTTGATTAATATATATTTAATATATATTGTATTTAATTTATTTTTAAAGGTAATTATGTTTTGTGGTCACTAAATGGTTGTTACGTCCACGGGAAGTTATCCACACATATCCATCAAAGACAGCCTAATATATCAGCCTAACCCTAAGGGCATTGAGGAGATTTGATCTCGTGACCTCCCAATAGGCAAGGCACTTAGTAACGAGGGCTCGGCCAATTGAGTTATCCCTTGGGGCTTTATTTAATGATGCATTATTTAGTATATAATGGTTATTATTTAAATCATGGTTCATGTTAAAAGTTACAAAGTTTGGTTAATCAAATTGATATTATGGTTTATAATCAATATAAGTTAGTTTGGATTGACGTTTAATAGATAATGCGATAATAAATGTAATATTTGTTGGAATATACATTCTTAGATTTAAAATGCTCAAAATCTAAAATAGTATATCCCAATGTATATTGAAAAATGATGCATCGCTCGATGCATATTGCTTATTGTTTAGATTGCTTTTTTATCAAAAGTTACATAACCTAGTTAATCTAATTAGCATTTTGATTAGTAATCTAGGAAAATATGTGATAAAATGACTACTTGTTTGTGACCATGGAGGTCAACACTATACACTAGCCTTAAATGCATGGAAACCTCCTTTGAGAGTTATGAAATCAATTCCTCTAGTATTCTAAATTTTAGGAGTTTTTATTTTTTTGGAACAATTGCAAAAGCATGGGGAGATGACGTTCAAGAACTTTGGTAGTGTGGGAAGAGCTTATAGGCATGAGATGTGCCCCTTCAAATGCCATTTCCATGATATTCCACACATTCCTAGTTATGTCGAACAAAAAATAATTTAATTTTGGTGTGATTGTATGCTAGGTTATGGTTCCACAAATGTTGAAATAACCTCATAAAATACCAACTATAATGGATGTATGCTTTTGAATTTGCATGCTTTGCACTCATCAAATTCTAGTTGAGTCAACAATTTGTAAAGTTAATGATTGTTGTACTAATTTGGGAAGGTATCAATGTAAGAGCATCAACCCACCTCCGAGAAATAAGCGAAAATGAGTTTCTAGAAGGCAAAAATGTGGAAAATAACTGTCAAAAGGGCAAGGGGATATCTACTTTTTAAATTATTATAAGCTTGAGAATCAGATCTGTGAGGTATCTTAGTGATATTGTTTAGAGATTTGTGGAGAAGATTGTGGATCAAAAGTGATCCACAATGATGTATTGTTTCCTATAAATTGTAGCCTTCGCATTGAAAAACGAGAGGCCAATACAACGTAAATTTAGGCCAAGCCAACCAAGTCCGGAGAGGTTGTTCCAAGTAATCATCGAGCTCAATGTAATGGAAATAGTGTAACTTGAGTATCATTGTGATCATGGATAATTGATAATTGGCATCAAAATTTGATAACATTGATAATTGATCATTGACATCATAATTTGAGGCGATTCGGCTCAATCTAGATGGGTGGTCTCATCTTTGGGTGATCCAAAATGGATCCTAAAACCTCTAAGTCTTCATGTATATTAACTATCGGAAACCCTATCGAAGAGGAAAACACTAACGAATTGGCGAACACAGAGTAAAGCGAAGGTTGAATTATCGTTGAACCAAAGCTGTTGAATCAGACCGATCAACGGTCTAGATCAAATCAGCGGTTCACATCGGAGGGATCAGCGATATCGTAGTCGACAAAGTGTATTGGAGGCGGCCCTATGGAAGTCGCTATCGCGATCCAACGACACAACGTGGACTGTTGATCGAGCGTGTAGATCAACGACCGAGATTACATTATCACGTCATGAGAATTCCAAAGGGAGGACTTACCGAAGGCCCGAATACCATGTGATATGCGATCGCGATATATTGTATCGCAATATCGCATCGCAACGATATAAAGGGGCGGGGCCTATACAACATGTGACTTGTGATAGCAGACCCGACGGGGTTTATAAATGTGGCCCTATAAATTTTGAGTTTCGATATAAAAGTGTTTGTTGGGATTTTCTATGTATTAGCGCATTTCCCTTATAAAACTAAAATACGAAAGGAAATGAGCCAAAGTGATAAAGCCGAACCCGAAAGATTTATAGATGCGGCTTTATGTTATTTAAGTTCCATGTTAAGCAGGATTTCGGGTGGGCCTCAGGCGGTAAGTGGTTTTGGACAGGCCCCACCTGATTCCATACACCGGTCGACACGTAGCACCCCACAGAAGAGAGAAAACCACGTTTTTGAGCGGGTAATCTCCGTGCAAATGGGCCGCCCAAAATGGTTGTCAGCCATTGGATTGGAAGGTCGCAGATCAACGGTAGGCTTGCGACAGCGATATAACACGGACCCGATAGGATTATAGGTCGGATTCAATATCTTTTGAGTTTCGAGCTTTGGTTTGTTGGTCGGATTTTCCATTTTTTTTAGTGTATTTCCGTTTCTAAATGAGAAATGTATTCCTGGGGATTTCACTTGCGCCAGTGGTCCTTTCCGTTACAAACAGGTGGCCACCATACCTTCAGCGTTTTACAATGATTGTTTAACGCTCGAAAGGGAGATGAACGGATAGGGGCCGGGAGCCAGAAAGCCCGAGAAAGGAATGCAAACCGACAGCGTCGATAGGCTTAAAAGCCATTCAATGGCAGAGACAAAGGGAAGCAGTTGTTGAGACAGAGAGAGAGAAATAGAAAGCAAAAGACAGAGAGAAAGAGGGAGAGTCTGTGTACTCTTGTAGACTTGAGGATTTCAAGTAAATCCCTGTTGTTTTGTCACTATTGTGTTGAGACTCGGTTTGAGGTCGACACTAAAAATTGGACCAAGAGACGTAGCCAGGAAGTCTACTGAACTCCTTGACTATTTGATGTGTTGATGTGTGTGTTTGTTATGTTTTCTAATTGCTCATTGTCTATATTATTCGCAATCTTGTCGATTCGTTGCACTAAGTAATATAGACATTCCTGCACATTTGTGTAATACCTTTATATTGATTTAAGATCTCATTTTCAAATCAAGTGGTATCAGAGCAGTTGGTTTGTTAAGGTTAGACAAGCTTGTGCTAGATTTTGAATGCTAACTAGATTAAAGCTTGGACCAGGAGAAGGAGAACTTGTTGAGGCTAATCCAAAGATTCGAAGAGTCTATTCTCAGAGGAGAATGACAGAAGAAACTCCACTGTGATCAAAATCTCAATTCATGGACAATTTTATGGCCATGCGAGCCATGATGGAAGAGATGTGTCTGGAATTTAAGAAGGGTCGAGGTGAAAGCACTTCAACACCCAAACCAGACAAAGGAGCAGAGGAACATTTTCTAGTTGCCCCTCCAGAAGGCAAAGGAAAAGGAGAAATGCCTTCTCCACCATCTCCTCCATCATCACCTTCATCATCCTCATCATCTTCTTCACATAAAACTAGCCCTGATAAGAAAAAGAAGAAAACTTATTTGATTAAATTAGATGTGAAGTTTGATTTGTCAATTTATGATGGAGAACTAAATGCAGAAAAGCTAGTATTGGATAAGATAGATTGATGTATATTGCAGGGTGCAGAACATTGATTCAGAAAGGAAGAAGATTCAACTGGCTAGCCCTTCAACTTGGAGGAACTGCACTAGTATGGTGGGAAGGAAAGACACAAGCTGATCTGCAAAAACATGGTAAAATCGTTTCTACTTGGAATGAATTTGTTTCTGCTATCAAAAAGCAATTCTATCCTTTAGCTTACATGAAGCAGGAAATGATGAGTTGGCAAACTCTTCGTCAATTGAAGGATCAAAGTGTACAAAGATACTCAGGAATTCAGGAAAAGAGCTTTAACTCTAGGTATATCCTTGGACTCACCTCAGACTTTATTAAAGTATATAGGTGGTCTGCATGGTTATTTAAAGCATACTATACTCATGTTTAATCCCACTAGCATAGATGATGTATTAGTTCAAGAAACACATCTAGAGGCTAAAGGTAAGAATGTAAACCCAGAGGTTGGGGGAACATCTAAATATTCTGTAAGCAAGAGCAAGGAAAAGAAGAAATTGAAATGGAAGGAGAGGAAAGAAAACACTGTATAAAAGGATAAACCTTCATGCACTCATTTCAAGAAAGAAGGACACGATGAGGCACACTGTTGGATTTTTCATCCAGAACAAAGACCTAATAAGTTCAGTGGAAGGAAGAAAAAGAATGTTGCAGCTATTCAATAGGATTTGGGATCAAATTCAGGTGATGAAACAACAGTTACAGCCACAGGTATTAAAGGTAAAGATTCTAAAACATCCACAAGTAATTCTACACAATCTGCTGATAATGAAAGTAATGAGAGGGAAAGAAATGATGTTTTTCGTATTAGAGTAATTTCCAAGCATAATAAGATTGATACTTTGTTTGATAGTGGATCAAAAGTAAATTTGATTTCTGAAACAATTGTAAAGAAGTTGGGATTACAAAAAAAACCTCATGAGAAGCCATATCCATTAGGTTGGGTGTGTGATAAAACAAAGCTACAAGTAACAAGACAATGTAAATTTAGGTTTACTATTGGGTCAACATTTGTAAATGAGGTTGAGTTAGATATAGTTCCATTGTATATATGTGGTATTGTTTTGGGAAGTCCATACTTGTCTGATAGGAAAGCTATTTTCTATAGAGCTGAAAATAAGTATCAACTCACTAAAGATGGAATGGAATATATTGTAAGAGCTCATAAACTCAAAGGAAACTATTCTCTCATAAACTCAGGACAGATGAAAATAATTTTGAATTCAAGTAAGTAGTTTTTGCTAATGGTTGTAAAGGAAAATGATCTTGAAAAATCCAATGCATTTGAAGGCTGTGATTCTAAACAAAAAGCTGATTTAGTTAAAGTTGTTTTAGAATATGATATCCTATTTCAAGAACCTAAAGGTCTGCCACCCAAAAGGGAAATAGTACATGATATTTGTCTGCAACAATATGCTCCATTACCTAACATTGGAATGTACAGGTTGTCAGCTTTAGAGAATGTAGAGATAAAGAAGCAGGTACAGGAGTTGCTCGATAAAGGGTTTATACGACCAAGCACATCACCATGTGGATCTCCAATCGTGCTGGTGAGAAAGAAAAATGGTTCATGGAGAATGTGCATTGATTATAGAGCACTAAATAAAATAACAATCAAGAATTTTTATCCTCTTCCTCCTATTGATGATTTATTAGATCAATTGAAAGAAGCAGTTTACTTTTCTAAGTTAGACTTGCAAAGTGGTTATCATCAGGTCAGAGTTGTTGAACAAGATGCATGGAAGACTGCTTTCGAGACAAAGCAAGGACTGTATGAATGGTTGGTTATGCCTTTTGACTTAACTAATTCTCTTGCTACATTTATGAGAGTTATGAATGATGTACTCAGACCATTTATTGATGACTTTGTAATCGCTTATTTAGATGATAATCTTGTTTTTAATAAGACACAGGAAGACCATGTAAAGCATGTAAAGCAGACTTTAGATGTTTTAAAAATAGAAAATCTCTATGTAAAACTGTCAAAATGTGAGTTTGGCAGAAAATCGTTAAATTATTTGGGTCATATTGTAGAGGGTGGTGAATTGAAGATAGATCCCTCTAAGGTTGAAATCATTGTGAACTAGCCTAAACCTAAATCTTCTACAGAGGTTAGGAGTTTCCTAGGGGTAGCACAATACTGAAGAAAGTTTATTGCTAACTTTTCTTTTATTGCAACTCCATTACATGCTTTAATAGGATTGAAACAGGTGTTTCAATGGGGAGGAAAACAATAGAAAGCCTTCAATGCCTTAAAAAGAAAATCAGTACAACACCAATACTAGCACTGCCAAATCTTCAACATCCATTTGAGATTGAAATAGATGCCAGTGACTATGCCATGGGAGCAGTGTTAATGCAACACAGAAAACCCATATGTTATCATTCTGAGACATTTACTTCTATAGTAGTTAATTATCCCACATATGATAAAGAATTGTATGCATTAGTATAGAGTGTGAAAAAGTGGAAACATTACCTAATGGGTAAATAAACAATCATACATATAGATCATCAACCACTTCAATATTTGCACTCACAAACTAAATTGCAGCAATCAAGACATTATAGGTGGATGGGTTTTCTACAACAATTTCATCTTGTCATCAAATATAAGAAGGGCATACACAATAAGGTTGCAGATATGTTATCAAGACCAATCATAAATGCATCTACTATACTTAAGCATAACTCAGTAATGCATGAAACTTACATTGAACAATATGCTCAAGATGTAGATTTTAAATATGTATATGCAACTTTGAGTCGTGGAAAGAAAGTAGAAGAATTGGATTATTATGTAAAGGAACAAATCTGATATCATTTGGGAAAGTTATGCATTCCACAAACTGAAAGAGTTAACATAATCCAAGAAGCACATACTTCTCTTATATCAGGTCATTTTGGTGTAAGTAAAACAATTGTACAATTGCAAAGGTTCTGTTATTGGCCAAGAATGCATGAGACAATCTCTAGATATATCAAAGGGTGTACTATGTGTGCTACAAGCAAGCCCAGTAATAGAAAAATAGGCTTGTACACTCCAATTCCAATTCATTCTCGTCCTTGGGAAAGTGTTTCCATGGACTTTGTTGGGGGATTGCCAAAATCTAGAAAAGGTCATGATTATTTGTATGTTGTTGTGGATAGGTTTAGTAAAATGTATATTTTGATACCTTGTAACAAGTAGGTTACAGCTGAAAAACAACAAAGTTGTTCTTTTAGAATGTATAGGTTCATTTTGGTTTACCCACTTCTATTGTATCTTATCGAGATTCTCGATTTGTTGGGAAGTTTTGGTCAAGTTTATGGGAGTTGATGGACACCAGGTTGAAGAAGAGCACAACATTTCATCCACAAACAGATGGTTAGATAGAAGTGGTCAATAGGACAGTGATCCAGTTGCTCGGAGGCTACTGCAGCAAGCATCCCAAGCTTTGGGATGAGCATTTGTTTTATGTGCAGCATGCTTACAACCATGCCAAGCACTCTTCTACTCAGAGATCTCCTTTTGAGACTTGTTTTGGTTTTATACCAAAGTCTCCCTTGGATTTTGTCTTTGGTAAAGACATAGCAGTTGATGGGCACAGTGATGTGGACAAAGAAACCAAGTTCATGGAGCAAATCCAGGAAATTCACCAGGAAATACAGGAATAGCTGGAAAGAAGTCAAGCCAAGTACAAGGCAAGACATGACAAGCATCGGGTTGAGCATAGTTTCCAAGTTGGTGATCAAGTATAGCCATACATCAACAAAGACAGAATGCAAGGTGAAGGTAAGAAGCTAAAACCGATAAGGTATGGACCTTTCAAGATACTTGATAAAATTGTTGAAAATGCTTTTCGCCTTGATTTACCAGCTTATCTGCAAATCTATTCAGTCGTTAATGCAGAAAACTTGAGATTGTATGAACCTTCATTGATTGAAGATCCTGAAGAGCAAATTCAGTTGCCTTCTATTGAGGATCTGTTGCCCAAATATCTCAATGAGTTACAGGAAGATACAGTTCTAGACAGGAAGGTGAGAACTATGCGTGGATGGGATGTTGTGTACATGAGAATAGGGCTCAAAGGTTCAAATCCAAGCAAATCACGATGGATAGAAGTTAAACAAGTGAGGGAGTTGTATCCTCACTTGATCGATGCCTAAAAACCAACTTTTGGTGGTCCAAAAGCTTTTTAGTGGGAAGGCGTGATCTAAAATGGATCCTAAAACCTCTAAGTCTTCATGTATATTAACTATCAGAAACCCTATCAAAGAGGAAAACACTAAAGAATTGGTGGAAACAGAGTAAAGCAAAGGTTGAAGTATCGTTGAGCAGAGTTGTCAGATTAGACCGATCAACAGTCCAGATCAAATCGACGGATCGCATCAAAGGGATCGACGATATCATAGTCGATGAAGTGTATCAGAGGCGACCCTATGGAAGTTGTGATTACAATCCAATGACACAACGTGGACCATTGATTGAGCACATAGATCAATGGCCAAGATTACATTATCTCGTCGCGAGATTTCCAAAGGGAGGACTTACTGAAGGCCCGAAGACCATACGATATGAGATTGTGATATATCGAATCGCAATGTCGCATCGCAACGATACAAAGGAGCGGGGCCTATACGACATGCGATTAGCGATAGCCGGACTCGACGGGGTTTATAAATGCGGCCCTATAAATTTTGAGTTCCGATATAGAAGTGTTTATCGGGCTTTTTTATGCATTAGCGCATTTCTGTTATAAAACTGAAATATAAAAGGAAATGACCCAAAGCGATAAAGTCAGACCCGAAAGATTTATAGATACGGCTTTATGTTATTTAAGTTCTGCGGTAAGCAGGATTTCGAGTGGGCCTTAGGCGGTAAGTGGTATTGGATGGGTTTCGCCCGGTTCCATACACCGGCCGACACGTAGCACCCCGCAGGAGAGAGAAAACCGCATTTTCGGGCGGGTAATCTCCGTGCAAGTGGGCCGCCCGAAATGGCTGTCAGCCATTGGATTGGAAGGTCACAGATCAGCGGTGGGCTTGTGACAGTGATATAACACGAACCCGATAGGATTATAGGTCAGATTCAATATCTTCTGAGTTTTGGGTTTTGGTCTATTGGTCGGATTTTCCATTGTTTTTAGTGTATTTCCATTTCTGAACAAGAAATGTATTCCCAGGGATTTCACCCACGCCAGTGGTCCTTTCCGTTACAAATAGGTGGCCACTATACCTTCACCATTTTATAATGATTGTTTAACGCTCGAAAGGGAGATGAACGGACAGGGGCCAGGATCCAGAAATGTCGAGAAAGGAATGAAAACCGACAATGCTGATAGGCTTAAAATCCATTCAATGGCATAGACAAAGGGAAGCAGTTGCTGAGACAGAGAGAAAACAAGAGAAAGTAGAAGATAGAGAGCAAGAGGGAGAGTCTGTGTACTCTTGTAGACTTGAGGATTTCAAGTAAATCCCTATTGTTTTGTCGTTGTTGTGTTGAGACTCGGTTTGAGCTCACACTTGTAATAATCTGCTCATGAAGACATAATATAGAGGTTGACACTGAAAGCTAAACCAGGAGACGTAGCCAGGAATTCTATTGAACTCCTTGATTATTTGTTGTGTTGATGTGTGTGTCTATTATGTTTTCTAACTACTCATTGTCTATATTATTCGCAATCTTGTCAATCCATTGCACTAAGTAATATAGGCATTCCTGCACATGAGTTTGTAATACCTTTATATTGATTTAAGATCTCATTTTCATATCATTGGGCTTTGGATTACGAATAGGTTCCTTTCAAATATAATTTATTCCATGAGTATGGACACTGCAAAATTTTGTCCAAAATCTTTAGCTTTTCAAATCTACCCAACTCCATTACCTCCTCCAGGGCAACGAGAAAACATACAAGGATTTACTCTTGTTGAAAGGAAACATAAGAAACATGGCAGTTAAAAACAACATAATTGTAAGGCTGAATCTAAGCATCAACCCCTTTCTAAAAGTAGCTTTGAAGTTCTGGATGCTTCTAAGAAAGAAAATGAGAATCTTGAGGCCTAGGTAAATAAGCCAAATAACCCCATTCCAAAGTTCCCTCCTAATTTGAATGACAAAGAAGATCCAGATCAGGCCCCTCCAACAATGGTGGGAAAACTTTCCATATAGGTCTCTGCATTAAAATATGAAGAAGTTATTGAGGTAGCTGAGAAGAAGTTATCCCCTTCTTCCCCTTCCTACTCATATTTGCTTAAAAAGTAGTTTTCCTCCCCATTGGTATCAAGAAGCAAGAAGAATAATAATAGAAAGAACTATGGTCCTGAATTCCATGGGCTAAGAAGTGGACCATCCTCTATCAATTTATAGAAATGCATTGTTTCTGCGTTTTTCTATGTAAGCAAAAACATACAAGGATTTACTCTTGTTAAAAGGAAACATAAGAAACATGGAAGTTAAAAACAACATAATTGTAACAATGAATCTAAGCATCAACCCCTTTCTAAAAGTAGCTTTAAAGTCCTGGATGCTTCTAAGAATGAAAATGAGAATCTTGAGGCCCAGGTAAATAAGCAAAATAACCCCATTCCAAAGTTCCCTCCTAATTTAAATGACAAAGAAGATCCAGATCAGGCCCCTCCAACAATGGTGGGAAAACTTTCCATATAGGTCTCTGCATTAAAATATGAAGAAGTTATTGAGGTAGCCGAGAAGAAGTTATCCCAATGAAGTTATGAATTTGGGCCCGAATATTCTTCCCCCTCCCCCCCGAAATAATAAAGTTGTTAACTTATCTAGTTTTTCCTTTTCCCCTTCTGTTTTTAGGCTTCTAGGCAAAGGTTTAAACTTTTCCCTTGCCCCTAGAAAAATCCTGGTTGATGACATTATTTGCGACGTGGAATTTTGGATTAGAGATCTTCCGAATAATATCAAGGACACTATTAGGCAAGACTGTGTCGTCGTCCTTAGAAAGGCTAAGCCCCCTCGGAAGAACCTCAACAATGAGCAAATCATTGCCCTTAAATCCTTAAACCAGTGCAAAGATATCGTCGTTCTGAAGGCTGACAAAGGAGGGGTTGCGGTCATCCTTAATAGGGATGATTACCACAAGAAGATGTTAGATCATCTTCACAATAGTGGCAGTTATAAAAAACTACCTAAGAACCCTCTTAAGAAAATTTCTAAGGCGGTGGCTCTCGCTATCAAGTCCAGTAGCTTGGTGGGTCCCCTATGCCATAAACTTATTGAGAGCAGTCCCATTACCCCTAGGATTTATGGGTTGCCTAAGATTCACAAAGAAGGGGCCCCTCTGAGGCCTATCGTTAACACCATTGGTGGTCCGACCTACCTTCTTGCTAAGTTCCTTGCCCTTAAGCTTAAGCCCGTGGTTGGCTGTACGGAGTCCTTCGTGAAAGACTCTGCCTCCTTCATTAAAGAGCTTAAGGACATTAAGCTCAGCTTCGATGACATTCTCGTCAGCTTTGATGTGGTTTCCCTTTATACTTGTATCCCTATAAAATAGGCCTTAGAAGTGATCTATCGCCTTACTGATCCCGATACCATGCATTTGGTTGAGATCTGTCTCACTTCCACTTTTTTCTGTTTCGAGGGTGAGTTCTTCGAACAGACCTGTGGTGTTGCCATGGGCTACCCCCTTTCCCCTATTGTTGCGAATCTTTTTATGGAGGATTTCGAAGCCAAAGCTTTAGCCTCGCCTTGTCTCCTTCCCAAGCTGTGGAAAAGGTATGTGGATGACACTAATGTCATCTGGCCCCATGGCCAAGAGGAGTTTGATCTCTTCGTCAATCACCTTAACTATCAGTCCTCTGCCATTACGTTCACCATGGAAAAAGAGGTCAATGGTTGCCTCCCTTTCTTGGATATTCTTATATCTAAGAATAAGGACGGCTCTCTCTCCCACTCAGTGTTTCGAAAGAAAATGCATACTGAGCAGTATCTTCATGCTGATTCCCATCATTTCCCTGCTCAAAAGATGGGTGTTCTTAACACCCTCGCTACTCGTGCTCTTAGGATTTCTGATAATGAGAGCTTCGATAAGGAGAGATCCCATCTCCTTAATGTCTTTGAGGAGAATGGCTATAGTAGGCGCTTAGGTCAGAAGGCTTTCCTTAAAGCCTCTAAAAATTCATTAATTAAAAAAGAACCTAAAGAGTGTCGTCTAGGTGTCCATCTTCCCTATGTCTAGGGAAACACGGACAAGATTGCTTAGATCCTTAAGAGGTATGATATTCCCTCAACCTTTAGGCCCCTCAACACCATTCGCAAATCCCTTCGATCGGTGAAAGATCCTGTTGACCCTAAGGACATGAAGAGTGTCTACTTAATCCCTTGTTCTTGTGGGACCCCCTATATCGGGGAAATAGGGCGCTCTATCCATTAGAGGATCAACGAACATGCAGCTGACCTAAGACATGGGAGAACCAAGTCTTCAGCGTTAGCAGAGCATGTGGATAAGACCAAGCATCAGGTTCGTATAAAGGAGGCCAAGGTTATTGCCAAAGTGGCTCATTCCCATCATTGTAAATTCAGGGAAGCGATTGAAATTGAAAGAAGGCCTAGTAATCTCAGTAGAGATGACAATTGGAAGATCAGTATCTGTTGGATCCCTGCCATTTCTTCCTAGTCTTTCTTCCCCCCACCACCCCCCCCCCCCCCCTTTTTATCCTTTTTCGTGCTTTCATTGTCCCCCTTTGGAGCTTTTCTTCATCCTAGGGTGTCTCCTTCTTGCTCTGTGGTTTTTCTATTATTCCTTTCTTGACTCCTCCTTTTTTTTTTTACTATTATTATTATTATATTATTTTTATTTTTTTTATTTTATTAATATTAATATTATTTTCTATTTATTTTTTAAATGTATATTTCTTTTATTCCAAGTATATTTAGAGATTTATTATTATTATTATTTATTATTTATATTATCAATTTAAAAATTTATTTATTCATACTATATATATATATTATAGTATTAAATAAACAAATATTTATAATAAGACTATATAATTTAAATATAATAATTTAATATATTATTATATAATATTGTTTTTAATATATTACTTTTATATAAATGTAAGTAATAAATATTAAATAAATAAGCAAATAATTTACAATTTTAAGAGTTATAGTTAATTTTTGTATTTTTTTTTAATTTTTTTTAGACTACTAATTTAATTAAATGTACTCTTGTAATTTAGTTAAATTTACTCATGGAATTTATGTATAGGTCTCTTGCTTACTTTTATTACGGGTTTAGTTGACCTTGGTTCCTAGTCAAATGTAGACGTTTTCCTAGTTAGCCATTGGAAGCTCTACTCTAAGTATTTAATTAGCAAAGATAGATCTGATTTTTCAACTTGTCCTGACGATGAACCACACTGGTTGGTACGAAACGCGTCGACAATTTTTTTCTGAATGTGATTTAAGCCGAAATATTTCTTCTTATGAGAAGTTATCCCCTTCTTCCCCTTCCTACTCAGATTTGCTTAAAAAGTAGCTTTCCTCCCCACTGGTATCAAGAAGCAAGAAGAATCATAATAGAAAGAACTATGGTCTTGAATTCCATGGGCTAAGAAGTGGACCATCCTCTAACAATTTATAGAAATGTATTGTTTCTGCGTTTTTCTATGTAAGCAATTTGTGAGAATTTATTTCTACTATTTTATAATAGTAGGAATAAAAACCAGAAGACTTAGTATTGGAACTTTTCCCTCCCTGCTCTTATTGGGAGGAGGTTGGTCTCTTAGTTATTTTTAAAGTGCCATTAATTGAATAATAATAGATTGTAATCACTTCACAAGTAACTATTGTGTCCGAGAACAAATTTTAATACAAATCCTACTCGTTTTTGTTTAAAAATATATATAAACATTTTTTTTAGAGAAAAAATTCATAACAAACATATCACATTAAAATGAATATGAATAATAATAATACATTAACCATAATATTTAAATCATAAAATTAATAACATATAATTAAGAAATAAGAAGATTTCTATATACATAAACTTAAAATTAATAATTTTTTTCTTAAGCTAACTACTACTAACTCATATATATATATAATATATTATATATATATATATATATATAATAAAAGTGACAAGTAGTATTCTCAAGTTCTATAAAATTAAAATAAGAATATTCTATATTAGATATGCTAATTTGTATAAATATATAATTTATTAAGAATCAAAATAAATCCATCTTAACTATGAATCTATCAAGTATCGAGAGAAATCAACTCTTTTGAGTTTTGAGCTACAAACCTTTCGTTAAATTTTCCACTTAAAAGAACAATTTAGATCGTGAGAGATTTGATCCCTATTAATATTTAGTATATATAAAATTAAGATAAATCAATGACATTTTTCCTTCATTTATATATTAGTTTATATATCTTCTAGTTAACACTAATAATCAACACAATTATATGGTTATATTCCAAGCATTCTTTTAGTGTCGATATATCTATAGAAAAACATTTTCACATGATTTTTTTCTAGTTGTATTATTTTCCATTCAGGGTTTAGTTGCATATTGATCGGTAAATAACGATATAGAGTTATCATATTCTTAGTCACTAATATTGCATTTAGTGATACTATCTATAAAGATAATTTAATTGTTACGGCCTTTGCAACATTTTCATTTGTTAGTTATATGGAATATATTAATTTTTACTTTTGAATTATAATATGTTAAATTGTATATTATTTTTATAATATGGTTTATGTGATAAGAGTTAAATTATATAAGTTGAGCTATAATAACCCCATGTTGTAAAAATGCAAATTATTTCATAAAATGTTCTTAACGTAGAGCTCAAGTTAGTTGAATGATTATGAATTTTCCTAGTTTATTATTAGGATTATGATTGGTTGTTATGTTTTTCATGAGTGTTTATGATATGCAAAGACAGATATAAAAGCTTTAGGATATTGAAAATATGTATAAAGATATAACCATATAAATAAATTAGAATTTTACTAATTTAGTCTCCTATTTACATGGTAAAATCCTATTATGGAAAACATCCATTGGAAGGTAACACTATCTTTATTATCTTCTTAAATCTTCAATCTTACAAAGAGCATAACCATAAATGCTTTAGCATTTTACAATTATAAGACTATCATATATTTTCTTATGTGACATATGGGACTCCCTAACCTCTATTATATACCAAGAGGTGTTGAGAAATTACATCCGCATAATATATGTGGGATAATGTAATTTCACCTATTTATATAATAAATTATTACAAGTGCATTTTACTATATGATGAATGTGGGATATGCCTCTTTTACATCAAATTAGATTTCTTTCAACATAACCTAGACATTATTATCTTCCATAGTGACATATTCCAACACTCCCCCTTCATAATGACTAGGGATATGGAACACTTATGGAGGAAGATGTATTTATATCAACACTCCCCTCTGATGACAACTTATTGCATTTCCAACAACTGTTGAATTCATACAAAGGTAGCGTCTCTCATGGACTTAGTCAAGATATCAACTTCTTATTACGCTATCGGATAATACTCTATTGAAATAACAACATTTGCAACAAAATATCGAATATACAAGTATCTAGGTCAATGTGTTTGATTTTGGAGTGATACACTAGATTGTATGCAAGTTGAGTGGCACGTTGATTATCACATCTTAACTTGTATCTTATTTATGAACCAGGCCAAGCTCGGTAAGAAAATGTTGCAAGAAAACTACGTATTTAGTTGCTTCCTTAGCTACCATATTACTTTGTTTCACAAGAAGAGAGAGGAGTTCTCAACTTCTTAATGGACCATGAAATCATGCATGAACCAAGTTGAAAGATGTATCCGGTGGTAGAATATATGAACTATCACCTGCCCAATCGAAATTTGTATAACCAAGAAGAGAAATTGTGTCTTTTCTCAAATATAAAATAACATAATTCATAGTCCCCTATAACTATCTATGAATTCTCTATGCTTCTTGCCAATGAATTTCATGAGGGTTGTGCATAAATCTTGAGACGATATTAAAGAAAAAAGAGATATCAATCCTGTTATGTGTCAAATAAATCAAACTTCCCCGAAATCTACAGTAGAGAGTAGCATCAACAAGTGGAGTAGGGCAATCAATAATTAATTTCACATAGGATTGAAATGGTGTTATTGAAGGCTTACAATCACTCATATGGAACCTAGCAATATGTTGTTGCATACTTAAGCTACAAAAGAAATATACCATCGGACATATGCCAAATTTGAAGATCCATAAAATAGTACAAGATGCATAAATCTTTCATTTTAAATTCATTCTTCAGTTGATTCTTCAATTCATGTATAGATGCAAGATGACTTCCAGTAAAAATAAGATCATCAACATATAATACAATAATGAGGGTTCATCATCAAAGTGATTTACATACATATTCAAATTAGATCTTGATGCAGGATAATTTCTTCGAGTCAACAAGACCTAAGAGGTCTAACCACATTTATTAAAGGGAGTGGTTTCCCTTAATTTAATTTAACATAATTAAAAATAGGGATTTTATTTTCATAAGTGTAATAGGGATTGATTAGAGAGATGAGGGATTATTTCCCCATCGACATGTAATGCATTATTTTAGTAGATTTCTTGAAGGATTGATTTGAATTTCAATATTATTGTGTGTGTAAAGCTCAATTGCTAAAGAATTGATCATTGCAAGGTGAAAAGTTGCATGGAATGAATTCTTGGGTTCGTAGAATGAAATATGAGTTATAGTAGAGTCTGAGGTCTCTAGATCAGATCAAACCCAAAATCCTACAACACCAAAACTCTACAAATCATCAATATTTTTTAAGTTTCTCGTTAATCTAGGAGAGTGTTATCACATCCAAATTGGGAAGGAATTGGAACACCTAGATATCCACATTTAAAATAAAATTGAAGCATGATCTAGGATAATTGATTAAAAATTTATGAATTGGACCACCATGGTTGTGGAAAAGTGAGTGCATATCACATTACACCGCTTGAAACCATTCTTCAAGAAATAAGTATCATTTTTTCATACCAAGCCCTAGGTACCTTCTTAATACTGTTAGAGTCCTATAATGATAGGATTCATAATTTTGAATTGGCTGAGGTTAAGTCTTGTAATATTGTACATACCTTTGCTTTCTACAAATGTTTTCCATATTAAAATTAAAAAATGTAAAGAGGGTATGTCCTAAAAGAAATATCAAAGGACAAAAAGAATAAGAAAAGATAAAGAAAAAATATGAACCACAAACAAAAACAAATCATGAGAGTGTGCAAGCCCAAGTGCCACTACTTTTTACTTTACTGTGCAAATAATGGTTGTGTGCAGCTTGTCATATATGCCACAACCCATGATAGTCAAACTATTTAATCTTGACTACTTCATGCTTTAAATTTCCTGTTTATAGTTAGAGAATAAAGATCTGGCCAAACTGTTTAATCTTGGCAGATCAGTAGATAGGTAGAGAAATAAAATGTGCTCATAAGCTTAATCTGAGCCACTGGAAGATATAAGGTTAGAAGTCGATAGTTTACTTTTCAAAAGAAAAGGGAAAGAAAGGATATGCTAGATTAAATGCACCCAAAAAAGTGAAGAAAAAATGTTAGGGTAAGTAGAAAAAGGTTGCAGAAAGTACAAAGTTGATTGAAGCATAAGAACATCTATCATGTTTAATCATGTGTTTCAGTGTGCAGGAGCAGTTATGAAAGTAAAAGCATGCTCATAAGTTCATTTGGTTAACTTCCCCCCATTCCATTTCACCCCTCACTACATACTTACTAATTTCCCCTTTTACCCCTTCATTTCTTATGCAAGCCCCTTTTCCTTCATTTTGACTCCCACCCCTTGGTTTCACACAATTCCCTAGAAAAATACTTTCAAAACTCATTCCCCTACCGAAG
Organism: Pinus taeda; assembly: GCA_000404065.3. Classification (NCBI taxonomy): domain Eukaryota; kingdom Viridiplantae; phylum Streptophyta; class Pinopsida; order Pinales; family Pinaceae; genus Pinus; species Pinus taeda. The sequence goes on along the minus strand of APFE031073553.1, from coordinate 9,010 downwards.
AACTATTTTTCCCTAGTGTGAAACGCTTTCCCATGCAAAAAATCACTTTCCTTGATTAATTTTCCTAAAAACCCCAAAAAACCCACTAAAACCTCTTATCCTAACTATTATTCCCCCCTCCGCTTTATAAAATTAAACATCCACCCCCATTTCCCGTCGCTTAACTCTGCCACGCGATGGCCATTGGATCTTGCTCCCCCAGATCTTATGGCCCTCGCCCATTCATCTCCTAAAATTTACCGGCCCAAGAGCACACGATATGCGCGGTATTGCTCAGGCCCCCTTGGGTTACATGGTGGCACCGCGTTAAGTCACATGCTCTCGGGGAAAAATCACCCATCGCTCAAAAGCAGTGCGATGGCCCCCAAAACCACCTCCCCGCTGAAAGAAAAAATCGCTCACTGTTCACTAATTTAATCTCACGCCAATTTCTAACTGTTCCCTGTTAAAAGCCTACATACCCCCAGTTTCACCCTTTTTGCTCATTTTCTTTGCGAAAGCGTCCTAAGCTTTCCTGCACCCCCCAAGCTTCTACAACCAATTCTGACCACCAATTGCCTCTCGGACACGCTCTGAAAGCCCAGTTTAGCTCTCCAATGTGTGACTGAAGCCACAAAACCCTCTGTAGCCACCATTCAAAACCAGTGTGCATCTTGAACCACAAATTCCAGGTATTTCAACAGAGAACTAGAACAACCCTCTTAGTTTAAAACGTACGGTGAATTCAAGAAATAATTAATTGAATTTAATTGATTTCCATTTGAATTGAGAGTATTTCCCCCTAAAATACCAAAACCCATATCCTAACAATGTACACTTTGAAATGGGAACTATAAACTCAAAACGGGAACTCTGGCCAAAAAAGGCCAAAAAAACATAAAAAACAGTGCTAAAAACGAAACGTGTGTATACTAAAACGATGGTGATGGGGCCAACCCACGTGGTCCTGCCGTCACTTCTCCCCACTTGATGTTGTACCGTCAATTGATATTTATAATCACCGGATTTCAGATATATGCAACTTGATTTTCAATCTTGGCTTAATTAAGAGGTTCTACGGTAATGGTACGTTGGTTATGTGTTGAGTGGACACCTGCCACTTCTTGGAATCCTAAACCCCGCCTTGGTATAGGGTTTTCGCCACCCTTGCGTTCATTTGGTTTTGTGTTTTCTCCGGTCCTTCAGTCTGCGAGCTCTCGGCAACCCTTGTGATTTCACTGTGATTTTTCTGTGATGCTTTCGTATTTGTTCGAAGCTCGTCCACCTAGTTCTCTGAGATACGAGCTGGTAGTCTGCAAGTTTCGATGTGGGTTCTTTTAGTTGGTCCAGGGTTTTGTTGCTTCGAGTCTTTCGAGCTGCATGCTCTCGGCGGTCTTCACGACTCCATTTGTTCGGAATTTTTTTTAGAAGTGTCTCGTTCGTCTGTTGAACTGTTGAAACCTGGTAAGGTTTGTTTCTCTGCTTGTGTCTAGACAGTTCTTGTGTTTTCTGTTGTCGATTTTAACGGGACTCTGACTCTGTGCGTCCTTTACTCGATTTTCCACCTAGGTTTTCACTATTGTTACCTCTGTGTGTTGGTTGATGAGTATGTGGTTCTCGATCTCGTTCTTCAGCATTGATTCGGCTCATGCACAGTCTCGACAAACTAATGGTGGCATTCTCCGTCGATTCCTCCGCTAACTTGACTAGTAAGCTTTCCTTCTTTGCTATATCCTTATACTTGTTCCTCTTTCTGGTTCTAACGGCTTCGGCTCCTTGTGAGCAGAAAGACAATCTGAGGTTGCGGTGGTCATAGCTTCTCTGTTAGGTAACCGGAACCCTGTGTAGTATTTGCTTATTCAAAATAAAATTGTTTTAATCCTTGTATTTTGCTTCCACTGTAATTTGACTCTCGTTCGTTGGTTTCTGTTGGGTCCCTATAATACTAGTGATTACCCCATTACTATGGTAGTTGTACCCCTTATTAATATTGTTGTGCCCCTATTGCCC
>APFE031073545.1:0-11337 GCA_000404065.3 Pinus taeda | reverse complement strand
CATCTGTTTGGCAATGATGTCTTTATATTCCTGAATATATCGCAGCTTGGATGGATGAAACTAGATCCGTAGTCTTCAAAACTCATTCCATCTTCACTCGGAGTACAAGTCGATCCATGTGAAAAATGTTTTGGAGTCGAACATGGATAGACATCACCTGATTACCAACCATTGATGTAAGTTGTTAATAGGTGTGAGAGGAGTCACCAATAATGTCAATGATCCTCAAGGTAATACAATACAATTCGCGTGGTGTGAAAAAGGGACTTGGCATCGAACACCACGCAAAATCTTCCAGTCGAAAGTCATTGATGTAAACCTATCGCCGAAAGTGAGAAACTTGCCATTGAGGCATGCAAGCTTCAAAGTACTAAAAAGGGTTGTTCCTAAGTCAACTTCTTGGATAATGAGCTGATGTCGACAGGAAGTGATGGCTCATGATGCTTGAGATAATCGTATTAGTCAACCTATGTATGGGTAGCATTTAGTCCCTTTGTATTTTTAAATTGGGTTCAATATGTTTTAGTCTATTTAATCAAACTCCATTTCAACCTATATTTCATGAGGCATGCGACTATTAATTATTTATGGCACAACAAGTTATTCATAGTTCCTCAATAGAGAAAACGTAGTCACTTATTATTTCCACAATAGGCAATTATTCATTTCGTGTCATGATAAGGCTAAACCCATGGTCATGAAATCCTCAACTATCAAGCTACACAATTAGACCCTTTAATTTCATAACTCAATCTGATGACCATCAATTCATTAAACTCTTTTACTGATTTTTACTACATTTTCTTTCAAACTGTAGTTTTGGTTCTCAGATATAGGTTTACCAATATTGGTTATTCTCCCATTGTTAACCCCTTTTTACAAAACTACATTAAGCCTCCTTTGGGTCGATATCTTTATAGTTGTACCATTCATGTCTTCTGCTCTTTATAGAATTTTCATATGTTCAGAGGTCCACTTAATGTGCCCCTAGAATATATCTCGAGGTTGATCCATTACTTCGTTTGACTCATTAAATAAATCATGCTCTTGTCCATGCTAAGCTTCCCTACCATTAAGTTTTAGCATTTTATGCCTCAGGGGCCAATACAAAGGACTTACACCACATCTTAATTTATCACAAGTTCCTTTACAACTAAAATTACTTCAGCGAAATTCTTTCTTATTAATATACGGTGTTAGAATAATTCTTGTTCCCCAAATTGATTTCATGGGACATCAACTGCACTGCACTCTTTCACACTGGCCCAAGGTGAAAACTTCCAGTCTATTGTTGGTTCCATGAATGGTCTTTGTCTCAGGCGATGTCTATCCATGTTCAACTCCATATCTTTGGATATGGATAGCTTGATAGTGAAATATTAATATGAAATAACAGTTGTTAATTGATTCTAACTATGAAAGTGAAAATTCCATTCGTTCAACTTGAAGCTGCTAATCAACATTACATTAAAGAGAAATGACTAGTCTACTTGCAAAGGTAAAGATACTCTATTTTTCTCATTTTTTCAAATAATAGGCCTACTTTCATTTATCATTTATCTACTTTATATTTTCTTTAAAATAAGAAAATCTAATTTGTAAAATGCTTGTGAAAAAAAGCACTAATGCTTGTAAAAAATGGTGGGTCATGTTCAAACATAAGAAATCATAGGCATCATGATTGACCATGATCAAAATTAGTCACCATTATATAACCATTGCCCACTATGGTCAAACGTGAATACCCAAGGTCAACTATAATCATTAATCATCAAAATATCTTTTAATAGTGTAAAGCATGGACAACTAAAGTTAAGGTGGTCTAATTATTGAACCATAATCTACCATGGTCAATTATAGTTTAGAAAAGAAAACAATGGGCAACAAAATTCATTCATACTCACTCTTATAAAACTATATCTAAACCAAAATAAAATATTAACACCCATATACAACCACAATCAACGATAGATGACCATATAAAACCACATTCAACCATAGTTGACCATAGTCAACCTTGGTCAACAATAGTCTACTAATCCCCCATACACACTCCAACTATCAACTAGCATAACTACATCTAGAGGTGCTGATATACATCAATCAACATAATGTGTCACCTTAAGAAACAAAATGGCATCAATTGGCCCTTATCAACAACTTTTAATTTCCTTGTACCAGTATCATTCAAAGTTATAAGTATAGTTGAATGGAAAATTTCATTATGTTTTTTAAATAAATTTTGTTCTATAAGATCCATGTAGTTGAGAATTTATTTGCCATTGAGAGGGATCAAATTCTAAAAAAAATCAAATTGGAAAAGAAATTAAAAAATATCTTCCAATTTGAATGATTTATCTTTAGAGATGCCTAATACATTGTGACTTCTAATTTTCATATTTATATGTGTGCACGTGCATCTCAATTACATGAACATGGAATGGTTGACACTTCTCCCTCAAATGTTTTAATTATAATATTCATTATACTTTCAATTTCTTTATATATATGCATTCAAGCATGTATGTATTGAATCTTGCAATATTTTACTTAAGGTATAAATTTAAATATTTTACTTCACATTGAATTTTCTTTTATTATTATTTCTTTAAATAACATGCATAAAATTCATGTTGAATAATAGATAAATTCCACCCCTCTCCCTATACTGTGATGGTTAAAGCATCGATAAAGGAAATAAGAGATTCTTATTTTCAATGAAATTCTCTTTTCATCTCTCTATATATAAAGTTGACATAATTTTTTTTTAATTAACAAAATCATTGAAATATTGTAGTCATGACACGTATTGAAATACATTTTCTAGAAGACAATTGTAAATTCATAAAGGAGTTATGCATATTTATTCTACTGGTTCCAAAAAGGAACTTTTGGTTGTGTTGAGAAAATTTTCCCTATTTTTATTTCTTTATTTAAAGAATATTCATATTGAAATTTTTATTTATGTTTAGTAATTACTTTCATATTAATAATATTTTTTAAAATACATGCGTGCATTATATGGTGCATATGTATGTGTGTGTTTTTGTAATGGATTATGCTATGTATGTGAGTGTGTTTGTAATAGATAATGTTACATAACTTCACATAGTGACAAACATTGCCTCTTCTTGCAAAGAAATTGAAATTTCTTTACATCATAATGTGAGAATCGTATTATAATATTTGATTGTGATGAACATTATTGTATGATGTTTTAGATAATTTTTCATTAATGCCAAGGTCTATCCAAATGAAAATAGAAAGTTACATATTTAAATAGCGTAGTTTGAAATATTGTGTTTGGATTTTTTTTCCAAGACATTTCTAGTCATATAAGTAACGTCATCCACCTCCTCACTTTTGAGAAGTAAGAATTTTTAGAATATTCACTATACATTTTTCAATTTCACAAGCAAGTCCAGCTAGTTGATAAGTCGATCCAACTACTAGAAAGGTCGCCATATTGTAGATCTTGAATGCATTATAATTTACAAGTGAGAAGGAGCAACTCAATAATTTGGTTCAGACCTGTTCAAGTAAGAAAAGAAAATAATAAATTATAAGGTTCATAGCTCATGAATAATAAGTGAGGAGATTATTTGGAGAGACTTTGTGGCGTCCAAGGATTTTTGCCACATTTTTGAATTTTTTTGCCTCATTTCGGAAGAAAAAAAATGGTTTATTTTGGAAGGATTGTTTACCAACTTTTAGAAGGATCTGATCCATAACCCTTTAGCATCTCCATCATTGAATCATCCATCTCTATCAGAGATACTTCTTGTATCAAGGCTTCATTCTAGGTCAGATGAATTAAATTTGGGATATGAGACGTAATTTCTTGAATATCTGCAAATGTATGAAGTGGGATCCATTAAAAGGGAGTGATAATAGGAGAGGAGTTAGTGTTTTAACTCAGTATGTTACACAAAATGTTCCAGATCTTGAAAGGAGAGGGAAAATATCTTGTTGCTATGTAGGTATTTCATTATTGCTGTATCGATGTCCAATCAACTTGTTGATTGCATTCAAAAGTCAATTTCAAGTTTGAATCTTCTCCCATTCTAGTTCCAAGAGCCTACCATAGGCTCATTTGAGCATCCCTTTTTACATTATTGTGGTGATGTTCATTAATAATAATATAAAGAGTATTGAAAGCATTAAGGGTAGAAGGTTATTAAAAAGTTTATAATCATTGATATATAAAAATGTAGAATATATTTGGTACGTTATTATGGTGATATTCATTAATAATAATATAAAAATTATTGAAAATGTTAAGAATAGAATTTTATTTAAAGTTTATAAACACTGGTATATAAAAGTGTAGGATAAAAATTTATTTAAAATTTTATAGACTGCACTAAGAAATCTATAAAATATTTATAAATAATTTTAAAAATAATATTAAAAATTAGAATACTTTATTATAATCTAATATTATAAAATAATTTAATAAATAATCATTTCCTAATTATGAGAAAGGTAGAAATTTATAAATTTTGAAAAATGCTTATATAAAATAACCCAAGGTTATACCCTAAATTTTTCAAAATTAAAAGCAAAGCCGCATTTGTAATAGGAAATCGATTTAGATCAATGTAATAGTGGGAATAATAGGCAAGTGATTGAGATCAATGTTCATGCACAAGCAGGAGTGTAGAGTATGGAGTGGAGAAGATAGAAACATGAGGACGGAGCTGTGCAGAATTTCTATGAAGGAGTTGGTGTCAGTCGATATGTTCTCAAAGTGTGGATTCACCAAAGTTCAAACAACAATATGACCATGGCTAATAGCTATATTTCGCCCTCCACCTCCCATAGAGTTTTGCTTCCTCCAGCTTTCAATTATCGGAGCTGCCCGCAATAATTTTATATTTCTATATATGGGCATGGATGAGTCCTAATTGATTAAGTATTTCAAAATTATTTTTATGATCCTTTGTGATTTTGTTCTTCAGATTCTCTTTGTGTTTCCCAATTTATAGAATACAACAAAGTTTAGCTTTCACTGACTAAGTGGAACAAAACCACTTCGGCGGGATCTTTTAACAATGTCTTAATGGAAATTTAAGAGATACTTGTCAATATGCCAAGAAGATCTTAACATTAATTAAGATATTTAAATAAATTTATCATAATCTAAATTTCTTACTTAGACAGTTGAATAAGACCACAACTATAATAAGGCTTGCCAAGAACAGATGGTCATTTCTTAACAATGTTGTCACTTAAGCATAATCCAGCCAATTGCAAAAATTAAGACAAACAAAGACTAATTGAGAAGAGGAAAGGTCACACAATCCACCATACCCATTGTATTCCTAGGATTATCATCAAATGGGTAGATTGGAACTATAAATTTTAGTACAATTTTTTAATTTTTAGAAGATTTATGAATCTCACTGAACTTTCAATTTGAATTTTTGGATTTTAATTTCTAGGTATCATTGTAGTATATTTTGTTTTTTATTTTTAATGCATAGTGTTCCAATTCTCACTCAAAGGTAGTATGATGAGCTTGTCATGCAATACTCATTATTAATATTTTACATATATTCAATATTACTTTCCCTCTCATAATCTTTTTCTTGACGAATCTCTACATTTCTTTGAGTTAGTGGTCATGTGACAACATCACATAGAACTAAAAATACAACCCTATACATTACAAAAGATTGAAACATTTTGAATCAAGCTAACAAATTGTATCTTTCTAAAGAATTAATTTTTTGTGTTAAAATTCATAATCAATCGTACAAGTTGGAAGAAATGACATTAGAATTATAAATTATGCTCAAAGAAACGTTCAAATAATTTAGATATATTCACTGTGTTACAACAACTAAAAATGTATTTTCAATAATTTAATATTAACTTCAATAATGCCAATATATACTTAAAATAATATATAATAAGTTTCTATAAATATTTTTTTTCACTAATTAAGATGATAGACGTACCTATTTTAACTTATGGATTTCAAGTTGAGGATTCTTTATCTTTTAATAAATGAATAAACAATATTTGATTTCAAGAGAATTTTATTCCTCTTGTACACCATCAAAGGTTTGATATGAAAGTAGATGAACTTGTTTTCGTTTTCAAACCAAAGAATAGAATAATAAATTTAAATATTGTCGATTTCTTCATATGTTAACTAGATTGCACCCATTATCTCAATTGGAATCAAATCCTTTCTTTTGTTACCTTCAATAGTTCGCTAAGTTCTCTTTCTTGCTTGTTACTAAACATAATTCCAAATTTGTGTTTGTCATAGAGAAATATATTTCTTGGAAGGAAAATCATATATCTTCATTCATAAATATATGTGGTCATGTCATGTGTACTTTAAATAAGTACAAATTATTTTGATAAACTTGAAAGCCTAAAATATATATCACTTAAATGAATCTATAGTTTCGATTAGTTTCACTTTGTGTAACAATTGTTGAGATTTCGTGTTTCATTAAAATAGGCAAAAATCTCAGTGTGTGACAACAATAGTAATTTGTTGCTAGATTAGCTCTAGGTTGTTGGGAGAGAGTTAATGCATCCTATATTTGATGTGAGAGGATTTATGAGGCAGTTAGATTCTCTTAGCTATAAATCAGATGTCCATATGGATTGTTTTGGGTGAGAGTTTGTGAGGAACTTGATTAATTTTGTAATCTTCTGTTTGATTAATAAAGTGTTGCCGATGCCTATGTTTGGTGGACGTAGCCCAGATTGGTTGGGTCAACCACGTTAATTTTCTGTTTCTTCTGTGCATGATTTAATTACTGTGTATATATTTGCTTGGTTGCTTCACACCTTGCCTCTAACAAATGGTATTAGAGCAATGTTTGAGGTGAATTGCCAGCGTGCAAACCAGAGAACATTGCTGCGTGGAGGTCGTTTGTTCCACCTACGTGGAGGTCGATTCTTCTCTGCATGGAGCGTATCTGCGTATGTCCACTGGTGCTGATGCGTGGAGCGTATCTACATAAGGAGGATTGCTGTGTGGTGTATTGGAGCAGCTTCTAAGACTACGAAATATGCTCGACGCCCTTTTATGGCAACCAGTCCCGCAGCATAATTTGTGTATAATTTTATTGATTGCTGGTGGTGTGTGCTGGTGGTGCATGGCAGCAACAAAAATGCATCAATTTACTTCTTATGGCCATGGCGATGGGGGGTATTCATGCCCGATGCAGAGTGATTGAAGGGTGCATGTAATTCTTGGTGCTGGTGTATTACAAAGTTGTTGGTGCGCTGAGTGGAGGTATTTAATTCATTGCTGTGTGGAGGTGGTATTCAATTTATTGTTGGTGCGTTGTTGGAGCGTTGGTGCCTGGTATTGCGTGGAGGTGGAGCACAGTTGATTTCTAGAGGCGTGTTGGACTGCTGTCCAACCTGCGTGGAGGTATTTTTTTTTTTTAAACCTACGTTGAAACCATGTGTGGAACTGCGTGTTAAGCTGGTTTATTCATTGCGTGAGGGTGTTGTGTTAAAATAAATAGATGCACACCTTTGCCTCTAAGCGTAGTCAATCTGCAGTCGTTCTATTTACATTAAGGTTGGATTTTTTAGAGCTTTGTCCTTGTCAATGCTTGTTGGGTGTGGCATCTTAGATATGGATTTGATATTTTATTAGCCACCGTTGTTGATTATATTGACACTGATATGCACGATTTGAAAGAATCAACTGCATCGGTAATAAATACTGGGTCGAGTCGCGGATTTGTTTGAAGAGCCAACCGGGTTGTGGTGTGCTGATTTTGAGTATCCCTATTTGTGGTGTGTTGTGATATATATTTGCCACAAATTGTAGAATTGGTACAATTTTATACTCAGTTTTTTATGTATTGTAATTCACACAAAAAATAAGTTTGTTAATTTTTTAAAAAACAAAGGCAGTGTAATATAAGGCATACACAGTTTTTTTTATTAATTGTTGGTATTTAAAAGATGGATTTTCGAGATTATTGTGTCTTTTGGTTGATAGAAAATGGCGAAAACTCAGAGTGCCCGGTTTGAAATTGAGAAGTTTAATGGCAAAAAAAAATTCGAGATCTGGAAGGTGAAGATGTACGATTTGCTTGTCCAACATGGTGTGGAAAAGGGATTGTTGGGAAAATCCAAACAGCCTTACAACATCACAGATAATGAGTGGGCCGAGATGGATGAAAGAGAAATAAGTGCTATTCGACTGTGTGTAGCTGATGATGTCCTGTTTAATATAGTGTCAAAGACAACAGCTGCTGGTTTGAGGACGAAACTGGAGAAACTGTACATGACCAAATCCTTAACCAATAGGATTCTCCTGAAGCGACAGTTGTACAGTTTGCAAAAGAAGGAAGGTACATCGATTGCTGATCATTTAAATGCTTTTAATACTCTTCTTGTGCAATTACGAAGTATAGAAGGAAAAATGCAATCCGAGGATAAAGCTATTACTTTATTGTGCTCATTGCCCGAGTCATGGGATCATTTTGTTACTTCTATAAGTCTTAGTTCATCAGAAACTATTGAGTTTGATGATGTAGTTGCATCCTTATTATTGGAAGAAACAAGGAGAAGGTCGCATTCATAAACCTCTACATCAGAAGCTATGATGGTTAGAGGTCGTTCGAAAGAAAGACGCTCCAGGAGGCCGAGCGACTCACGTTCAAAGTCGAAAGGGAAGAAGAGTAAGGTAAAGTGTTAGTTTTGTTGCAAATTAGGGCATTTAAAGAAGGACTGCTGGAAGCAACATCAACAAACTTCTAAGGTAGATTCTTCGACAGAGAAGAAGGAGGCAAATACGACAGATACAACTTCGACATCTGGTTCAGGTATGAGTGATGAAGTATTATCAGTTAATGTGTCAAATCATGATCAACATTGGTTGTTAGATTCTGGTGCATCAAACCACATGTGTATCCATAAAGAATGGTTTAAGACATATAAATCAATTAATGATGGAGTTTTGTACATGGGTAATGATGTAACTTGTAATATTGTGGGGATTGGGAGTATACAACTGCAAATGTTTGATGGGACAACTAAAATGTTAATTGATGTGAGGCATGTACTAGATTTAAAAAAACATTTGATTTCATTAGGAACACTTGATTCAAATGGATATAAAACTGTAATTCAAGGTGGAGTAATGAAAATTTACAAAGGTATTTTACTAGTTATGAAAGTTAATAAGGTAGGAAATCTATTTCAGTTAGAAGGAAGTACAGGGTCAAATTATGTGTCTATGGTGTCTGAACATGACAGTAATTCCATTCACTTATGTCATGAAAGATTGGGGCATATGAGTGAAAGAAGGTTGAAAATTTTGGGTGATCGCAAGTTACTTCCAAATCTAACGTCTGGAAAGTTAGATTTCTATAAGCATTGTCTGTTTGGAAAGCAAATTAAACAAAAGTTTAAAAAAGGCAAACATACTAGTAAAGGAATACTTGATTATATCCATTCAGATGTTTGGGGTCCAACCCCTACAACCTCATATGGTGGCTTGTCATATTTTGTATCGTTTATTAATGACTATTCTAGGAAAGTGTGGGTCTACATGTTGAAAAGGAAGCGTGATGTTTTTTCAGTTTTCAAGCAGTTTAGAGCATTGGTAGAAAACAGCAGTGGTAGAACAATAAAATGTTTAAGAACTAACAATGGTGGTGAGTTTACTTCCAAGGAGTTTGACAGCTATTGCAGGGATGCAGGGATCGAGAGACATAAGACCATAGTTTATACTCCTCAGCAAAATGGAGTTTCTGAACGCATGAATAGGACTCTTCTAGAGAGAGTAAGGAGTATGTTGAGTAACGTTAGGTTGCAAAAGGAGTTGTGGATGGAAGCGGTGGAAACAGCTTGTTATCTGATAAACCGATCTCTATCGACGGTGATAGGCTGCAAGATTCCTAAAGAGGTATGGATTGGTCACCCTTGTGACTATTCTAAACTCAGAGCGTTTGGTTGTGATGCATATGCTCTAGTGCCTAAACATTAGCGAACTAAATTAGATCCAAAGTCTAAAAGGTATATCTTTGTTGGGTATGGTGTTGGAACAAAGGGATATAGAGTGTGGGATCCTACTAACCGCAAAATCATCATCAACAGAGATGTAAAGTTTAATGAATACACTCTTGTACAGTTAGATATATATAGTAGATTGAAACATGATGATGTATCTGACTTTCGGCACATTCAGTTTGATAGCATTTTTAATGATACTCATGATGACCATAGTTCAGATACTAGTCATGAACAGGTTTCAGAATCGGAACATGAACATGGTTCAGGTATAGATCATGAACAGGTCTCAGATACTGATCATTAAAAAGTTCCTACAAATGGTAGTCAGCCAATCGAGGAAGCACCAGAAACATCCTTAAGGAGGTCGACAAGAATCAAAAGGGACACCGAGAAGGTATGATGATTATGTTACTTCAGTTGCATTTACTGCTAATGACGATGAACCTCTATGCTATCAAGAAGCAATAAAAGGTTCGAAAAGTGACAAGTGGAAAGCAGTCATGAAGGATGAAATGATGCCCTTAGGTAAGAACGGCACATGGGATCTGGTTGAGCTTCCAAAAGACAGGAAAATTGTGTGGTGTAAATGGGTTTCCAAGCTGAAACAGGGTGTGAATGATACGGAAGACAGGTACAAAGTGAGGCTGGTTGCAAAAGGGTTTTCTCAGAAAGCCAGCATTGACTTTCATGAGATTTTTTCACCAATGGTTAAAATTGTTTCAATTAGAATTGTGTTAGCATTAGTGGCTTTTCTTGATTTAGAGTTGCAACAATTAGATGTTAAGGCTGCATTTCTACATGGAGACATAGATGAGGAAATTTACATGGAACAACCGGAAGGGTTTTTTCAGCATCACAATGAGAAATTTGTCTGCAGGCTCAAGAAGTCATTATATGGCCTGAAGCAGTCGCCTCGGCAGTGGTATAAGAAGTTTGATTCTTTCATGTTGAGTGAGAAATATGTTACAAGTGAACATGATCATTGTGTTTATTTTAAGCAATAAGAAAATTGGCATATTCATTATCTTAGTATTGTATGTTGATGATATGCTTTTAGAGGGCAAAAGCATAGAAGAAATCAATAGGTTGAAGGCTCACATGGCAAGGACGTTTGATATGAACGATCTAGGAGCAGCAAGACAGATTTTGGGCATGGAGATTTTCAGAGACAGGAGCAATGATAAGCTATGGCTACCATAACAGAAGTATATCGAGAAAATACTTTTGAAATCTGGTATGAATAATGTGAAGCCTGTTTCAGTCCCTTTCGCTTCCCATTTCAAGCTTTCTTCGAGTTTATGTCCTAATACAGATGAAGAAAAGGATTAT
>APFE031073541.1:0-21422 GCA_000404065.3 Pinus taeda | reverse complement strand
AATACTGAGGGAAGATTTGATGACCCAAAGTTGTGAAACTTATACAACCTTGTGGAATCATCAACAATGCCAGTGGCTAAAATCTGTCTAGGATCCTTTAGGTCCTTAATTATAACATCGTGAGGTGAAAATTCAATGATTTTACCTTCACCTGAATGAGTTATCTGATGTACAGATAGAAGGTTGGAGGATAAGGTTGGAACACATAATACATCATTAAATTGACCATTGTCTATATGAACAGTTCCAGTCCCTACAACACTAAGAGATCTATTATCACCAACATATATATTTTTGGTGGTACAATCATTTAAAGAAGAAAACATGGCTTTATTTTTGGCCATGTGATAAGAAGCTCCAGAATCAATGAGCCATTCATGAGAATGAGAGGAAGAAGAGACATTTAATGCGTAGCCAGACCGAGATGCTTGACAACCACATGCAGAAAGTGCCATTCCTGAAGCTGAATTTGAAGAGTGCTCCAAATTGATGTTATGCTTCTTCATTGCTGCTTCCAAGGCTTCCATCTTCTTAAAGCATTTAGATTCTAAGTGGCCATCTCGATTACAAAAGTTGCAATGTCTATCAGTCTTCTTGCCTTTGTTTTTATTTGCCTTATCATTCCGGTGAAATGATTTTTCATTTTGAGGCTGAAATTGCTTAGGACCCTTGTTTGGTTTAGGACCATTCTTTTTAGGATATGACTTCTTAGGATTCTTTGAGTTTGGTTGCTGCTGGGCGATTAACGCTTTCTTAGAAGAGTTTCCAAGATTAAGAATACCAAGGTGTAAGAGTTTTTCTTGTTCTCTTTTTAAAGAATCACAAAAAGCATCAAAGGAAGGGGACTTGTAGTGATGTCCTTGAGAAATGAAGGCTTCTCTTGTAGAATGGAAGGTGGAAACAAACACAGAGTAGGCTGGTCCCAACATAGTAAGAATGCAATAGATAAGGGCACTGTCTTCTTTCTTAACTTTAACACCTTCCAAGAGAAGTCTAATGGTCTTGAACTTGGACAAGAAATCTTCAATGCAAGAAAAATCATTGGGGTTTAATGTAAGAAACTCAGTTTCAAGCTGATGGGCTCTAAGTTCATTTTTTATTCCAAAAACTTTAGTAAGCTGCTCCATTGCTTTATCAGGAGTATCAAGTTCAGCAATAGGGAATCTAAGATCGGGAGAGATATACATCCCTATCAACCCACGTGCTTGATCTTGCCTATTTTCCCATTTGGCTGCTTTCTCTTCATCTTTTGGCTTGGTTTCTTGGCCTGTGCTATTCGGTAAAGACCTTTACTTCTAAGTAAATCCACAATGTAGGACCACCATTGGAAGTAGTTGGTGCTGTCAAGGATAACCTGGCATGAACTTTACATTTTGACAGAAACTGAAGCTATATATGCTGAAACTAAGTGTTCCAATGGAAGGAGCTTGAAAAATTAGGCTGGTTCAAAAAAAACGGTTCTGAAAACAACTTTCGGATGAAGAAGTTATGACCTTTTTAGGAATTTACTGGGTAAGTTCCTCAGACATAACACAAAAAGGACACCGCTCACAAACAGATCACAGATCAATACACCAGTGCCAACGTGGCTACTACAGGCAATTTATTAATAAAAGAATGAAAATTTACATAAGCTTCTCTCATGCACGGTGAACCTACAAATGACCCTCCATGCGCTTTAAATAGAATTCATGGACCAATCGGGTGTCAAGCCACAGATCAAGTGTCGGTAATACCGAGGAGAGAATGAACCATTAGATCACTACATATCGTGACCGTCGAATTGTAAGTTACAAATGTACATAGTAAAGAAACACACTTTACCTAACTCTATACTAGAGCAAGTTATACTTAACTATTCCTACGTGTCGGAATATCCTAACAATAAACACTTTTACCTATCTGGATAAGGGCACTATGCTTTTTGCAGCTTGTTGTTGTTATTGTCCCATGTACAATACTATTGCAGCACCATGAAATTGCTGCACTAAATATACAATTGTCCCATGTAACATACCATTATGTACAACCACCATCTACTTGTTGTTATTGTTGTCCTATAGCACCATGAACTTGCTGCACTAAATACTGTTGTCCCATGTACCATACCACTATGTACATCCACCATGTACTTGATGTTGTTGTTTTCCTAATCACAATGTCATAGTTGTCCTAATCATTGTGCTGTCCCAACATGTTGTTGTCCTAACATGTTGCTGTCCCAACATGTTTTTGTCCCAACATGTAGTTGTCCCATCATTGTGTTATCCAATGAGTTTGCAGCGTTGTCCTAATCATTGTGTTGTCCCAACACATTGTTGTCCTAACATGTTGATGTCCCAACATGTTGCTATCCCAACATGTTGCTATCCCAACATGTTGCTATCCCAACATGTTGTTGTCCCAACATGATCTTGTCACAACATGCTATTGTCCCATCATTGTGGTTGTCCTAGCATGCTGTTGTCCAATCATGCTCTTGTCACAACATGTTGTTGTTCCATCATTATGCTATCCAATGAGTTTGCAACACCATGCACCTTTGTTTCCATGTCACAACTATTGTGCCATCATTATTTTTTCAAATGAGTTTGCAGCACCATGTACCTTTGCTGCCATGTCATAGTTGTTTTCCCATCACAACTTGTTATGCTTGCCATGTTGTCTATTGTCCCATCACATCTTTTTTGCTTGCCATGTTGTCCAGCCATGCTTGCCAATATGTACATGCTTACACTGATTCTTCTAGCAACACTCTCATCATCAAATTATCGTGCCAATTTGTACATGCTTACACTTATTCTTATAGCATCATTCTCATCATCAAATTATCCTCATACTTATACTTGAATGCTGGTGCACTGTTGTAGTTCAACAACTTTGGTTAGGGCATCGATACTACCCTAACAACCACCTCCAAACTCTATAGTAGTCCTTAAAATGAGTGTGGCTTACCTCCCTTGAGAAGTTGCTATGCATATAGTTCTTCACCCTATCTAGGGAAGCCTCCATGTTGTCCCTTTGACCCTTTATATGGAGGCTAAGACCCTATTGTCCACACAGCCCTTCAGGCTATCTTGGGCAATCTACACTGTGTCCCTTTGACCCTTCATGCTGCGAATAAGACTCTCTTGTTTGAATATGGTTAGGGCTGAACTAGACCATCTCTTAGGGATGTATTAGATCCCCATTTAGGGAAGCCTTTAGGTCTGCATTAGGGCAGCCTTTGTCTAGGGTTGCCTTCCATCTGCGTCTAGGGCATCCTCTTTTCCTCCAACATCTACAGCTTCCACTCCTAGATTTCTCTTCCACTAAAACCCAAGAAAAGTGGAGAGAAATCATGATAGAAGTGCGTGTATAAATGACTATCAAGTTATCTCCTTTTATATTATAATTTTGAGCACATGTGGGGTTTATTTGGTTGCTGGCCGACCTTGACGAATTGTCTTATAACACAGATAAATTTATAACTCCATGAATACTTATCAGAATAGGATGATCTTTAGATCAATCCTACACCTCCCAATGAGAGGGATCCAAGAAAAATATCAATTGCCATAAATAAGATGGCCCACATGGAGCTTGGCCCTAGTTTCCAATTTTAACATTCCCTCTAAACTAGGAAGAACTCCATCCATTGATCCATATGTCCGACTGTACTATCTCTTCCATCAGTGCCCCCTGTACTTTCTTTGCTGAACCATGAAGAAGAAGAATTGATTGCCAATGTCTCATACCATTCTCTACTGACCCGAAGTCAGTTTTATTGATCCCAGATCAATATCACAAGAGAGAGTCCCAAACCACTCATACTAATCCCATATCAGTTTCATTGATCCCAAATCAATGGAGGTCATCCTAGCATAGGGAGTACTATAGATACAAGGATGCATCTATCGATAGTACTACTATGGTCCCTAACCCGATTTTCGTGCTCAATGGCTAGGTGAGAGGTTCTTCGCATGAGTCCGAAATTGCATGGGTAGGATGCCTCAACAAGAGAACCATTCATCCTGCCCCTAAGTCGCCACGGGGTATCATAGGGGAAGGTTGAGCCATTCACCCTATACATAGTGCAACATTAGGGGAGGGTGAATCACCATATGGTCACATGTTGCTGCAGTGAGTACCCAAAGCCCTATGGACCTTTGAGAGCTCAATGCACGCAACATGCAAGACCATCATAAGAAGGGCTCTCAACAACTACAAGTCATTTGGGAATGTCACAAATTTGACCTTTCCCCAGGAATTTGACAGAATGTCTGTGACGTGTACATTATTCTAAATGTGATAAAGCCTCCACGCTAAACTCTGCAACAATCCTTAAAATGAGTGTCGCTTACCTCCCTTGAGAAGTTGCTATCCATATAGTCCTTCACCCTATCTAGGGCAGCCTCCATGTTGTCCCTTTGACCCTTTATATGGAGGCTAAGACCCTATTATCCACACAGCCCTTCAGGCTATCTTGGGCAATCTACACTCTGTCCCTTTGACCCTTCATGCTATGAATAAGACTCTCTTGTTTGACTATGGTTAGGGCTGAATTAGACCATCTTTTAGGGATGTGTTAGATCAACATTTAGGGAAGCCTTTAGGTCTGCATTAGGGCAGCCTTTGTCTAGGATTGCCTTCCATCTGCGTCTAGGGTATCCTCTTTTCCTCTAACATCTAGGGCTTCCACTCCTAGATTTCTCTTCCACTAAAACCCAAGACAAGTGGAGAGAAATACATCCATCTCTATTTTAGAGTACCTTTAAGGCTTCCTCCACTTATGAGGTGAGTAGTCTTATAGGGAAGACCTAAAAATTAGCAAATGAACATTTATTCAATCTAGTTACAATCCCACTTGACCTCCCAAAGGAATCTATAAAATAGGATCACTTTAGTTTAGAGAGTTCTTGAGTGATTATCTCCCCATATGACATTGTCTCTAGCCACAAACTAATAAAAAGTTTGATAATATATGTTATAAACTAATCTCTTTTTGACATACTTCTTCAAGGGGTTCCCTAACCCTTTGCAATTCAAAGTTAAAAAAATCATATGGAACCCATGACTACGATATTTCATTTAAGATCCCTAGTTAAGAATAGTTATTTCCTATACATAACTTCAAACGATTCTTGTTTTTGGGTCATATATACGAAAACTATCCCTCCCCTTTGATTATATTTAGGTACTTTCTCTTCAAAAAAAAAACTAAGACCATTTCTACCACACCTAGAAAATAGATATTGCCTTTGCTTTTAGGTCTTAAATTATACTTGATTGGTTCCATTTAAGACAATGTAAATTCACTTTAACCCCTACATCCTCTTTCCTACTCATGATCTCCACTATTTCTAGCCCCGGTGTGTTTGGGTCTCTTGGATTCTTCCTTGAAGTCCAATTTTTTTGCATACTTAAGTAATTACATGATGTATTAAGGCTCTCTTAGTAGTGACAACATACACACCTACATGGATTCTAGATCAAGTCCTCTTTTAATATCAATCAATTCTAATAGACATTTTCTCACTTCTAACCCTACCAAGATTTGTGCCACGCCACAGCATGTGGACCCTAAGAAAGTTAAATATACTTCATAAAAGGAACATACAATATTACCATTTTTTTTTAACACCTCTTAAGATAAAAAAAATCAGTTGTAGCATTGGGATGTAACATTGGGATACAAACCCATACGAGGAGAATATCCTCACTATCCAACTTGACATTGAATTTAATATGCCATTTATTCAAGAATGGGGATTGAGATTCCCACTTCCACTATTGGTGCAAGATAGTTTCCACCTTTCTCGACATTTAAACACTCAAACCAAACACCATTTTACTATAATCATGATATTTGGAGATTCCCACAAATGATTTGAAGTTTTTTCAAGTCTAATTATTCAATTCCTCCAAAATAATTATCTTCCTTGGAAAACATCCTACCAATGCCTTGTCCCTTATCTCCATAATGTTGTGAAGTTTTGTTTTACCACCCAAGTTCAAGATGTTGGTATCTCATGTCTTGTTTATATATTATGTCTCTTTTTTTTTAATAACTTCCTCCTATACTCTTTCCCTATAACCTCCAAATTTGAGGATGGGCCACCACTCAAAATTTTCAAAGCAAATATATTGCCAACAAAACTAGAACTAGAATATTTATCTTGCTAACCTATATCATAGTTGAAAATGAAATCAAACTCATTATATAACTCATTCAAATTGGTTATCGATTCCTATATTGAGTGTGGTAAAATACAATCCTTTTCTCACCAAATGTTTGATGTTAATTGATATATAAGATCAAGGTCATTACATGGATGGCGGAAATCACATTGTATCATTATAATCCTTTATTTGATCATTGAATGGACCTATCACCTCTTCACCTAACTACTTTGAGATATTGAACTTTGCACATGTAGCTCTTGCACTAGTTCACTTAGAATCTCCATGGTGGTATCCATATGTGTTTTAGATCCCATTTGGAGAATCCTATGGGCATCCCACAAAACAACCCATAGACCAAAACTAGGGTTAGACCAAATCCTTTAATGATTTATAAATTATTGTTGATATTCCATTGGATAGTTCCTCACAACAAACATATGAAAACAAATTGAAATCTATACTGTGAAGGGTTACTTCTTTTTATATTCCAAATTTTTTATTATCTTTTTTCATTTATGCATGTAATAGATAATATGAAAAGAATATAGAATAAGTAAATAAGTTCATTTATAAACTAAAACGGGCATTGAGATATGCTTTCAAAAAATATTTTAGGATAAACACTGCTTGGAAGGTGAGGTTGCTATGCTCTCTTTTGTCTAGAATGGAAATGAGGTAAGTATGAAAGAGAAGGCACTCTATATGGAGTTTCTTGATACACGTTTACCATGGGCTGCTATAGAACATAGATCCCCTCTACTATTCTCTCTCTATCTCTATCCACACTTAACTACTCTACTCTACTATGGAGCAAATTGCAAGGAAATAGAATGGAATCCATTTTCCTCCTACTCGATCAATTATAACAAAGCTTGATGTCCAACTAGGTACTAAATTTGACCCATTCAACCTTCAACATGAGTCACAACTCAATTTTTATAGAGTATTATTCATATTTACCACATGCATAGTATCTTTTTCATGAGTAACAAGGGCTATTGTGGCATACTCTAAAGGTATTGTGGTTAAGCATGATTAGTCAGCTTCAAGGATGCATAAACTTTGCATTTAAAATTTGATTGAAATGATTCTTACACTCTTGGAAAGGCCATATAGTGTAGAATAGTATCATAGGAGCCTGCATTTATGTAGGAATTTTTTACCATCAAACTAGTCGTAGAAGGTTACAAACCCCAATTCTCCAAACTGGATCCCACCAACAAAATTGTTTCCATAACTTCAATTTTCCCACTTTGAAAGAATAAATATGGATAAAAAACAATATAATGATACAATATAGATCATACCTCCCCATTTTGGGAGAATTTTCTCCCCATAATATTTTACTAAATGATATGAGGAAAATTTCCTCTACCTTCTCCCTAGACTACTATTTATCCTTGCATTGAAGGCATCCTTTTAACCCAAGCTGCCAAACATGATGTTACCATCATCTTGTATTTCTAGAACTCTTCTACAAAAATGTATCTTTTATTAAATATACTTCAACATTTGGTGTTAATTCCTTTATGGAAGGTAGGACATGGTCATGTTCCTAATCCAACATGGAGGCCTCATAAAGTTTTATATTTTCTACATTCACCACTAATTAAAGGCACATGTATGGTCATAGACAAATCCTATAGGAATTATCTCCCTCTATTAATATCTCAAAAGGACCATATCACAGAAACTTGATTTTATCATGAGGACCCTATAGCCTCTCACCAAGGGGACTTAACTAGGGAAGCAATACCATACAACATGGGTTCATATTGGGGGATACATAGAGGAAAATATGACATAATATATTGAGCATATATTAGTGGGTAAATGGTTTTTATTTTGGTAGTTATAAAAAATGGATCTCAAAGTTAATGAAAAAATATAAAAAGGAATGGAAAATGCTAATGAGAAAATAGATACCTACAATATCTATTGAAAGTAGAGGTTTTTTAAATTGGGAATGGGTAAATGGTTCGTATTGGTAGGGGGTTAAATAATATGATTTTTAGAGGTATTTCCTAATATGTAGTCAAATGAGGGGTATTTTTTAGTATACCACGATGCACATAATATGTTAGATATGTTAGAGGTTCATTGAAAGAATCCCCTGTGCCTCTCACTATTCAATTATAACCATACTCTATCTCCCACTTGAATGACCTCTCTATCATGTATTGATTATTCCTAGTCTTGTATTTTTCTCATGACAAATTCAATGCCTCATGTACTTGTAAAAGTTTCTCCTTGGTCTTTTCAACAAAATTTCTTATTTTAAAGCAACCCGTGTGAGATTCTTCTTCTCTTCTCATTGCTACTATTGAAATTCATTTGAAAGCTAGAATTTATGAACATGATAAGTACTTGTGACTATTATCTATGCTTATTTTTATCATTTACTTCATTTACTTATGTCATCAAGTAATTATACATTCAAAGATATAGAAAAGGAACACAAGAGACAAGGGACACTAGAGATTATGCTAGAGGCTAAAGGAAAATCCACAATCCTTTCATTATAGATTCTTCATCAATAATAGTAATCCAAGTCAAACTAAGTAGTGATACAAGTACCAAGTCATCCCTCCAAACTATGACATGTTTATTCCATAAGATATTCCACCAATCAACCATATGTTTGTCCTTAAATGTCTCTGAAACTTGCATAATCAAGTACGTCTGAAACTCACATCATCACAATAGAATATGCCTCTAAAACATGCATTATTGTTTACCTCTGAAAATCACATCATAATAGTATAATAGGCCTTTGAAACTCACATTAACATACAAAATCATACCATATTAACTTGCATCATCCTACGGAAACATGTCAAAAAAAATCACATCACAAAGAGACTTAGATCTTCATGTACTATAGAAAATAGGAGCCTCAAAACCTTTCTTGATGTATCCTACAATAGCGTGCCATATATCCAAAATTTACATGGATAATATATGAGCTTTCTTTTCAAATGTTGGAGGATAGGTGCAAATATATAGTTGTTCTATCATTCAAAATGACATGTCTTTTACGTACGCTAACTTGGAAAATTGGAGGGAAAATAACACTTTTCAAAAATTCAAATTTTCTTCTTTTACAAGGGTCATGAAGAACATGTTCTTTTACATTTTTCTTCCAAACAAAATAAAGCATGAAGAACATGCTAGAAAATAATATTTTTTTCTTCTTTTCTTCTTACATAAAATACATCATGATACAAGTACAATGACAATTATGAAGACTGACCCTAGTTACAATTTCAACACTCCCTATTAAATAGGGAGGTATTGATAATGAATCATTAGGACATTCTCAAGTTGAAGACTTCTACAATAAAGGATCTAGATTGATAACCATAATCATAACCAACATTGTCAAAATATCAAGACCTTAGAACGTAACCTATCTCTCCACTAGGCCAAACCACAATGTTTGGATGAATTCAATAGAACACCACTACATTTCAAGGCACATACCCCACCTAGGTTCATCAAGGTGTATCCTCACAGGACCATTTCCTGATCTATTGTCATAATACTTGACACAAAGAAATATAGGTCCCTGGGACCATTTTTTTACCAAATCAATGTACTTCACTTACAGTTGTTAGTCCTAGTCACCGTAAATATCTCAATAATGTCGATCCTTGATGTTGATTCAATCCACCGATCTCCCTACCTATGTTCATGTACTAGACTTACAAGTTTTAGTCATATCCATAATACATGACACATGGAGAACAAAGGTGTCCATCCTCACTCCCTCTCAAATAGGGAGGAGATATCCTCAAGCCTAAGCTTGTCTCAGAAATAATTATCCTATCCCTTATGAAAGGAAGTCATTAATTCATTCGATACTTATTCATCCATGCCATCAAATATTCCATCAAATGGAGCCATACTACTTCATAACTAATTATAAAAGATGTTATATCTTCTTCCTCCGTAGTGCACCATAATCATGCTTCATGTTCTACCAAGAAACCATACCAGATACCAATCTTCATTAGCACTAATAAGCTAGTTGATGTATCTTCAAGTTGCATGTTATAATGTAGGATCTCTCATGTCAAATTATGCTTCTTACTCCCACTAAAGTCCAAATTTCTTCCCTTAGCTTATGAGTTCTTACCAAAGTACGAGGTCTTATTTAATCATGATACTTCTTCAAAATATAGGGTAACTCTTCTATTATGAAAATCATCTTAACATGAACCTCTCCGTCTTACTAGGATAACCATATTACTTCCATGCTGCCTTAAGGTGCATGCTAGATCTTTGATTTCTCTACCGCACACTTTTAAATAGCCTCTCTTTTTTCATTCAGGTTCTTCAATAGTTTTTTTCTTATTGCGAAACCCTAGGAAACCCTTTTCATTGAATTACAATCCTTGCTAGGAGGGCATGAAAGAATAAATAAAATTAAGTAAACTATATATATGCAAGAGACCATTCAAAGGTAAAGACAACAAAAATAATAGTAGACAAACAAGAGGGTTTCTAAAATACTTTTCTTTTGAGAAAATTCATCTCCCTCCTAGTCTATGAACTTCTTGCATAGATCTACAACTTTGTTAGCTCCATATGGCATCTAGCTTGAAAGACAACTTAATTCACATCATCATGCATAGGCTAGGGTTTCTTTCTCTTTTAGGAGAAGAAACCATTCCTAGGGTATAAACCCTAGACCATTCTTTTTCAAACCCTTGGTATGATTTATAGACTAGCATATTAATCATAGCTTGATAATATTCTTACCTTAAACTTCTTCTCAACGTGTTGGGATTTTTGCAAACTCTAGACTCCCAAATGAAGTACATATGGTATTGATATTTTACAAGTCCATATCCTCTTGGTAACTCAACATATTTTAGTCCAATATCGTATGCTCTTAACATTATGGCTTTGATATTTTACATTTCAAGAGGAATTCAACCTATGTTCATGTTTCAATGTTATTTATCTTTGCCATGTAAACTTATCAAAGAACAAATTACTATGAATCATATCTCAACTGAGTCTCAAAAGTTTTACTGTATGTATGCCACACTCCACACTGTACTATAACTTGGATCTCAAGTCAGGCCAACCAAAAATTTCTTCAAGTTGTTTACATTATGTAGGCTCTTGATATATATGTTTTCCTTCTAATGTAGTATCATGGTAACCTTCACTAATGAGATATAAGTATTTAGGTCATACTTTAGAGAATTTGGATAGCTTATAACTCAGATCATAGTCCCTGCTTCATAGCGGTACATCACAATTCCTTAACTCACATAGTTCCACAAAAATTTTGGTCTCAGAGTTTGTGAAATTTCATAGTATTATAGTTTTGGATTATGAAGAAATTGAGCTACAAGACTTTGTACTACAATACTAATGATACCACAGATAAATTAGGGTGACAATATTTCCCTAAAAAAAATCATATGAATATCGTAGAGGAGACTTATATACTAAAGAATTTTATTTATGACTTAGATACTAGAGAAACTTCATATTCAAATTATCTCATAAAGATTAATCATGTTTTAGCCTTGATAGAGAACTCATACTCAGACTTTAGACTAGTCACAAATCTTGGATTTTGGTTCTAGTTCCGTTAGTAATTATTCCACACCACAAAGATGGAAAACTTGGATATTTTAGATTTCCATGACAAGAACCTATATCACAGAGAACATGGCATTCTTATCCGCAACAACAGACCATAAAATCTCATCCATTTATATATAAAAATCAGTCCTTTTTCTGAGACTTTGATTCTCACCATAATCTTGGATAATATAGCAATAGATTCATGATGAAGTATTTCCTTGTTTGCAACAAGAATATCGCTCAGATCTTCTTTCCCACTAAAACACTTGGACTAATCATATAATAATTCAAATGTGAACAAATCAAACTTACACTTTGCTTCTCATACCAAAGGTGAACTCAGATCATATTTGGATGTGATCCTTTTAGGACTACATTTTCAAATCCTTTAAATTAGCTCAGATGTAATTTAGATACCATATCATGGATATGAGGTTTTGCATTAAAATATTTGGACATACTTCATATTTATTATAGATTGGATCACAATTATTCTTTTATGGAGATGGAACATAGTTTATTCATTTACATAGTTCCTTGAAATCCATGTAAGGTTATATAAACATTTGGCTTCATATCCTCATTTGTCCATGGAGAATTATGTACCTCTATTTAGTAGCAAGATGCCATAGCTATGTCAAATGATAGGTGACTTTTTTTTTCTTATAGGCTTTCCATATCTTCTTGAGAGAGGGTGGTAACTAGAGCATGACCAATAATCCCAACATTTCTTCTTCAATCCTACTTTTTATACCATGTTGAAATTAATTTGAAAGATATAATTTTTAAACATAATAATTACTTGTGATTGTTATATATGTTTCTATTTAACATTTACTTCATTTACTTATGTCGTCGAGCAATTATGAATTCAAAGATATAGAAAAATTACAAAAGAGACGAGACACGAGAGATTAAGATCTAGATTGATGAAGGAACAAAATGAAATATAGATTTAAACAAAAACATAGAGATACAACAAAATGAAAATTTTAATTAATATATAACAAATGTTGGAGAACTATTTACATGTAGAATGAAAATATATCTCACATGATGGTATCTTATCTCTAAGAAGAGATGTGATAGCTACATGCCTTCTAAAATGAGTTACAATGAGGTTGTGAGGCCTTTTTATCATGAAGAAAAAATGAGAAACCATAAACATCTAAAAGTACAACCCTAGGAGATAAAGCACCAAAGGCTTGTGGGCACTAATGGAGTCAGTTGGAATGTCAACTTCCCAAGGTCATAACTTTGGCATACGATCTTTATTCGGCATGAAAGATAGCACATTAGAAAGTTCTAGCTTATAATAACATATTTCAATTGTAAATGTAATCTTTGGCCTACATTTTCCTTTTTCCCAAAAAAAATGTTGTTTAGGGCCTCAAAAGGACTGCAAAAGTTCAAGACCCAAAAAACTACCAAAAATAGAAAACGGTTGAAATAGGAAACTAAAAGGAAACAATGTTGATGATTTAAGTGGAAAAGGTGGGTGGTCACCAATATCCACTTGGATCATTACTCTACCTATAGGAATTAATGGTCCTCGTTGCGTTGACTGCCTTTATGAGATGGGGAAAATCATGCTAAACTTGGTCCCTGGAGAGTCACTTTCCTTGGTACAGGAGCTAATCGACTTTGACAACCTAATACAACTAGATCCTATTTTGGAAAGTGCCTTAATCAGCTTATCATGATCCAATTAGTTGTAGCCTACTCAATCTAATCTGGGTTGACCTTTGTTGGTGTTAGTTGCTCAACAATGTCTCATGCATCCAATAATGGTGGAAAGTATGGTCGAAGGTAGTCCAAATTGAATATTGGGTGTAGTTCAAGGAATGGGGTGATACTTAGCTCGAAATATTTGTCACCCACAACCTTAGTGAATAGGTAAGGCCCATATTGGAGTGGTCGAAGATTCCAATGGGCTCCACTAAGGCCTTCCTTCTCCAAATGCAACAAAATCATGTCACTCACTCGAAGCTTATGTGGCACCTGATGTTGATCATGATGTTGTTTGTACTTAATATTAGAATTATCCACGATATCATGAAATTGTTGGAAAATGTTGTTGGGTTTTGTTAAATTATTTTAATGAGTAGCCCATGCGCGGGGGGATTATAGCGGGGCTGACTAGCCCCCCTATCGGGGGGTATGCAGGGGAATAGTAGTCCCCCTGTATGGGGTTTGGGGCAGAAACTCGAGAATTTTTTTTGGACCCTAGATTAGATGGACGGACCTACCTATGGTTTTGTGCATAGATTTCACACATGGTTTTGGGAATGATGGTTTATTTTCCATGGTATTTTGTAGATCTGGTCAAGGGAATTATGATTATGTTCTAATCCAGGGTTAATGGATTAGTGTTTATGGATGGTTTAGCATGTATATATATGTATTGTAACATTGAAAGGAACATAACGAAAAATAAATCTGGTAGTCCCAGTTTTGGGATCCAAGGGAAAACCTTTGTGTATATCTATTTCATGTTTTATGGTCTTGCCATTGTTTACTTTTTGTTTTCAGAATTCATATGCAGGTAATTTCTGTATAGGGTTAAAACCTACATTTGGTATCAAAGTTGTTTTGGCTTCAACGGGATGCCTTAGCTTCTAAGGTATTTTTTCTTGGGCCTGTGGTAGAACCTATTCAGTGGGAGATCTACTGGATCAATTATTGTGGTAAAAGAATATGGTGACTAGTGACAATATAGAGATTGAGAAATTTAATGGTCATAGTTTTAAGTTGTGGAAACTAAATATGGAGGATCTACTGGTGGATAAAGATCAGTGAGTCATGGTAGATCCAGGGACTAAAACAACAACAATGTCAACTGAAGAAGGACTTGAGGCATATTCCAATGTGTACAGGTGATGCATGCAGTCAAAGGAAGGACCTAAGTTAGTTGCGCAATTCCATGGTGGGAAGTTCCTAAAAAATGGGGGCCAATTACTCAAGGGAACAACGTAAGGAAATAAAAGCTTGGAGGGCTTGAAAATTTGCTAAGTGTTTTCCAAAGTCAGTTAGTTAGGCAGAGGGATAGACTATTAACTTGCAGGGCATGCTCAAGCTTGAGAAATCCTATGTATTTTAATGCAATATAGATAGTAGGGGGCTTTGAGCAGTTGCTTTCCCCTAGATAAATATTTATGCATGTGTGGTGTGATCTTTTGCATCTATATGATTTTTGTTATATATGGTGAATTAACTTCTGCAAATCAGTAGATTAGCTTCTTGTCTTATAATTTAGTAAATTTCATGACCATTATTAAATCTACACATTAATTTCTACGTGCTATCAGAGCTAGAATCATTGTAGAATATAGATTTTGAGCTGTCATTGCAGGACATTCAAGTTTGAAGATCATTGCTACAAGTTTTCTTCAAGAATGAGAAGATGGATTTCAATGGACTTAGACTTGAGTATGCCCTAGGAGGCACCCGAGAAACAATTGCATAGAAGGATGATATGGCGGTAGTATTGGATGACAATGGGTTGTTAGAGTACATCAAGATAGATGTAGAAAAAACCCAAGTATATGATGCCCAGAATCTTGCTCAGTGGAAGAAATATGTGGCCAAAGATAGGAGAATCATATTAGAGGGAGTACGGAATTGTATTTTCTCGAACCTACATGGAAAAGAGACTCCACTAAAGATGTGGAAAATACTGACAGAATTGTTTAAGAATAATAGTGACCATAGGAAGCTGGCACTCAAGGACAACCTTCAATGTCTAAAGATGCAGAAGAATGACACAATTATGTAGTATCTAAGAAGGTCTTCATAGTTTCAGGATGAACTTGGTGGGGTTGATGTTAACTTCTCTGGAGAATACTTGGTAGCTCTAGCCCTTTTAGGCTTTCCCAATAGTTGGCATAACTATCAAGATTTGATAAATAGTAGGGAGAAACTACCAAGTTGGGAGTTCTAATGGTTCGACCTGCTACAAGACGAAATAAGGCATAATACCAAACATGGGACTTCATCCAACGGTGAGCATGAACCTAATTGTTCCTTGGATAGTAAGTCAAAGAAATTGAAGGGAAGAAATCCAAATCCAAAGTAGAATCTAGTCATGGGAGCAAGAAGAAAGACATGTCCAGAATCAATTGCTTTCACTGTCATGAATTTGGGCACTATACCACGAAGTGTCCACACAAGAAGAAAAACAAGAAGATCTCAGAGGGGTATAAGGTGAAGCTTTGAATTCACAGTTTGAGCTTGATTTTACTCTCATTGCATGCATGGTTGACATAGTGATGGGAAGCATGTGGTAGCTTTACAATAGTGCCTCATTCCATTTGATGGGTATCAGATATTCTTTTAGTGACTTGGAGGAGAAGGATTTCTTGATGCAGATTGAGATGGGAGATGATAGAAGGCACAATATGATCGATATTAGTACAACCACCTTTCATAGGGATTCAAGTTCCCCACTGAGGCTCAAGGATGTGATGTTTGTTCCAGGTCTAAGGAAGAATCTTGTCTCCATTGATGTTTTGGAAAACCGTGGCCCATGATGTAATATTTCACAAAGAAAAGGCATTCTTGAGACACATAACTATGAGACAAGTGAAGTAGATTGGGGTTCCTATGAAGAATGTGATTTGTAAACTGCCATGGATATTCCACTAAACAGTTCATCACAATAGATCTGATAATATTATATTAAAGTACGAGATTCTACACTATTACAGTTTTATTTAATTTTTAGATATGTAGATTGTAATGTAATTAGTGCATGCCTGTGAATATAAAGTACAAATAAAAGTAGAGAATGAATTAAAAAAAATCACACACATAGGGCACAAGATATGCTCTCTAGGAAACCCTTTCGGGATAAAACCCAGCTGGAAGGTGAGGCTGCTTTGCTCTCTTTCTATATTTGGAAATATGACTACACGTAAAAAGAAGTAATGTATGTGGCCAATGGGCCACTACAGTGTAAAGATCCTCTCTGTGTGCTCTACCTCCTATATCCCCAACTATCTTTTCTCAGCTCTATGGTGCAGGTAAATTCTCGATGTAGACAAAGACAATTCCTCTAGCCCAAGAGAGTGGGTATAGCCAAAAACAAAAAATATATAGAAAACTTCCTTAGGCTAGAATCAAATAAGAGGGCCTACCTCTTACAATGTTATTCCACTTGGTGATGATCCTGATTCCTTACTCCAACTATCTTTTGTTTCCTTCCTTCGAATACCTAAAATAAGCAAACAACAACAAAAACAAATGTGATAACATACAAATTGCATTCAGCCTACTTAAAATGTCAAGGAATATTAAGCCATCAAATGTAAGATAACACTTAATGTAGGAAATTAATCAATAATTGTATTCATATAAGTTCAGAAAGAGATTACAACTAATGCCTTGAAGTTGTTAGTCTCCTTTGACGTATCCGAGTTCCCAAACCTCTGCTAGCATCTCATGGATATCCCAAAAAATGGAAGTTTTAATGATTCTTCCCTTTAGTTCCAAACCAAACCAAATGCACTATTATCCCTCCACTAACATAAAATAGAAGGCTATAAGATATGATATGTTACTGGTTATTCAAGCTCCAAAAATACTAAGGCTAAAACTAGTTTAGCTTGGAAAGGGAGAGGTTTATATAGCTTGGATGGAGGGGAGATGGTTCCTCTTATCATGGGAAAGGCCTTATCTCTTGGGTTTGTTCCATATTAATAAGGGAAAGGATCCCAAAATGACTTCCTTAGCTCCATCCAACCCAACCATTTATTAGACTTCTGTTACAAAGCTTCTAGACCTCGAAGCTTCGACTCCATATTTAAAAAACTTAAGACAGGATCGGCGTGACTGAAAAAAGGATCAGTTGCATTCTATGGAACTAGTACTAGTTTTAATCTCTGCAAATGAGTGTGAGGAGAGAATGTTCATTAGTGCCAGCCTTGTAAACTGGGGTAAAAGGAAGATTATTGTGAAATGATGCAAAAGGGAATTTTTCTGCTCATGAAGAGGGACATAATGGGAGTTTTTTCATGATGGGAAAGCATGTAGGTTCACTGTATTGGTCCTTCAGGATCATGGAATAGGGAGATAGGGACAGTGAAAAAATGTTGTGTAACAGATGCCCCCTAAAGCATGAACGCCAAACTAGAGTGAGGGGTGAAATTCTTTACAATTAGATGTAGGGAACCGAAGTCCATTTTTGGAAAACCTGCAAGAAAGCATATATACATATACATCACTCAAAAATCTGACAAATGATTCATGAATTATGGTATGGATGTAACTATCTAGAGAATGACCATGTAAATGGATCCAAGCATGGGTGCAACCATCTAGAAAGGAGGATAATATCAAAACCAAGGTATGGTCGTAGTCATCCAATAATGAGACTGATCACATACGACAACTCATGGTATCATCATAGCCATCCATCTGAAAGAGACGTGTGTATTAGCATGATCATGTCACATCACCTTGCAACCTACAATTTTTTAATCTGAGCCCTGGGTCTTGCTCTCCAACATGACCCAATCAAGGTAAAAATTCTAACATGTGAATAAATGTATTGAAGACGAACATTTTAGAAAGTCACTTGATCACCGGTCAATGATGTCAACCATTAACAAGTGCAAGAGGAACCTCCAATAATGAAAATGGCTCTCAAGGTACTAATAACACAATCCCGAGAATGTGAATAAAGGAATTGAAGTCGAACACCCGTGAAATCAACCGATCGAAATCCAATTATGTGAACTTGTCATAGAGTGCAAAGAACTTGCCATTATGGCATGCAAACTCTAAGGTACTAGAAGGGAGTCTCTCAGCCAACTTCCTGGATAATGAGTTGAAGTCGATAGGAAGTGATCATGTCAAAGGAGTATGATGATGTATCCCACATCATCAAGACAAGACAAAGGGATGCAAAGATTTCAGATGATATAGAGAATAAAAAATAAGTGTAACTGTAGAAGGACAACCCTTTAACATATCGGGGACATCACTCTAGCTTTTGGCAGATTTTTGATCCATAGGATCAGAGGTCATGATGACATGGCAGAGATCAAATGGAAGGAAATAATGAGCGGTCCAACCCAGGAAGGTCAACAATGAAATGAGGATATCCCAACTCAACACGAGGCAAAAAGTTTCATGTTCAAGAGTGAGATGTTGACATAACTGATATAATTTCCCATTTCCCCCCACAATTTCTGGCAGGTACCCTAATTATTTTTAATCACAAGCTTGAAGGGGATAGCATGTTCTTGCACTATAAGTCTATCCTTCGGATGAATCCCACCTAGTAATATTATTGAACCCTAGGAAGGAGAAGCTCATGTTCATCATAGCGGTGAATCCGATGTCTTTTAATTTTTTAACGAGTCCAAAAAAGGTGTAACTCGGTATATATTTCATGTTTAGAGAGTTTGAGAAAAACATGGAAAAGAAAACTCCACATGGTCCCTTTTCATACATTTCTATCTCTCGAGCATAAAAAGGTAGAAAACAATACTCAACAGAACCGCTTGACCATTTCAGTCAAGGAGTACCTTTATCGTAAATATTTTATCCCAACCCAAAAAAGGGTAAAAGTATACTGTGTAGATGACGTTTTGCATCCTTTAAAGAGTTCAAAATGACAAGAGCTCGTAAACCTTTTTGTGTTTAAAGAGATGGAAAAGAGCTTGAAAGTGGACCCCACATTTTTATTCGCTTTAATGAGTTTAAAAGGGAAAAATACTCGGCGATCTTTTCTTTGAGTTTTACGAGTCGAGAAAAGAGCTTAAACGAGACTCTAGTAACATCATCAACAATCTATCACTTGTCCTTGCACAAAAGGTAAACATATTTTCCAATTCTTGAGGTAAAAATAGATTAGAAATGTCTTTAAAACCCTAATATTTCATGAAAAACGAATAAAAGAGGGAAAAAGTAAATAATTTTTACCATTTTACCTTTTTACCTTGTGTGGAGAATTTTTTCACCCATTTGTGCCCTAGATTTTCAGGAGTAGATTGCGGTAGATCTAGGAGGCCATTTGACTATCCGTCAGTTGCACGTAAGAGATGTGACCCCGAGCTTAATTTTTATGCTTTTTTTGTTATTTTTAACCATTTTTTGGATTTATGGAGGAGAAATTAGCCAAAAAAAAATACCCTCGGTCGGCGTGATTTCTGGGCACGAAATTGCGTTGATCAAGGGTTATTAACTCAGTCAATCACACCATCGACACTACTGTTTTTAAAATAGTTGCATCAGCACCATGAACACAAATTTTTTATTTTTTTCCCAGTTTCTCTAGTTGGAACCCAAATTTCTTTAGCCAAGGATGAATGTTGATTTGATTCTATGGTTTTCACAGGGAAAACATAACGAAAAATGGTTGATTGGAAGGAATGTGAGCATGAGGCAATTGATACATAGGCATTGGTAGACCAAAACTATTGAAATGCCTAGAGGAACTATGGGCTCCTAAAATTCTTCCTCACACCAAGTCTTCAGGCTCATCCTGAGTTGCTGTAGTACTTGATCAGTCTTTGGGATCTTAATCGGGAAGTTTTTGTGATCCGAGACCAAGAACTAGAATTGGAAACTTCTGACATCTATTTCATTACTGGACTATCACAAAGATGGGAACCAATCAATCTATATGGGTCTAGGCCTATTGGAGCAAATGTGAACATGTTGCTCGCGGAACACTACCTGGAAGAATTGAAATCAAAGAGTGGTAAGATAGAGATCATGGCTACTTGTGATCTTACGCTGAAAGTGATACTTTTGACCATAAACAGAGAGGTTTGGGCTCAGGCACAACATGAGTCTAATAAGTCCAAGTTTCAGTACGGTATAGACTATACAACGCCAACTATTTTCAACTAGGTAGAAGTCATGAAGGTGAACATGAAGTGCCAGTTATCCAAATCCAAGGTAGGAAACTTGAAGCAGTTCGAATATGGTTCCTTTCTAGAGACCTTTTTGGAGAGGATCCCACTATTTCACTACCATCTTGCTCAAGCGAATCCTCTGTTTCCACGAGACCCATTAATGGTCTGTTGAAGTGAACTGATGCCTAGAATCACCAAGGGCCAACATATGTCATATAAGCCCACCTTCTTTTCATGGCTGAGATGTCAGATGATTTTAGTGGAGGATTGGCCTTATGGCAGTACCAACTTCCACGGTGATCTAGATATGCCGCTACCAGAGGGAGAAGATTATGATGACAGAAGTAAGAAAAAACCATTTTAATTTTTAATATTTTATTGATTTTGAGATACATGTATTCATGACATTTCAATTTTTTAAATGTAGATGTGTGACCAAAGAAACCTGTCGGGATGTCCCCAATTTCCAAGCGCATTTCTCAATAGTTTGATATCACTCCTTATCAAGAATGAGTCGATAATGAGGAGGAAATTGCACAAAACCTCGAGGGATTAACCAGAGGTATTGATGAGCCCCAAAAATGGGTAATTATATGGGCTCATTTAGCCTCCTAATTCAATTTAATCCACCATTCTCATTATTTTATTGCATTTTTTTTATTATATTTATGCTAATAGAGTGAACTAGGTTAGTCATTATGCCAACATGTCTAATGTGTGCTTTATGCAGATTTTTGGTCAATTTTGAGACAAAATCGAATGTTTAAATGAGCACTTGGCAGCCAA
>APFE031073536.1:34708-60712 GCA_000404065.3 Pinus taeda | reverse complement strand
AAGAAATGGTATGCAAGTTAAAGAAGTCCTTGTATGGGTTAAAACAGTCACCAAGGATGTGGTATCAGAAATTTGATACATTTATACGGGGACTTGGCTTCACCAGAAGCAAAGCAGATCACTGTGTGTATTTTAAATAATTGGTGACCGTGTTATTTATCTGGTCTTGTATGTGGATGATATGTTGTTGGTTGGAAATGACAAAGAAATTATCCAGGATTTGAAGACCCAATTGTCCTCCAAATTCGACATGAAAGATCTCGGTGCTGCAAACTATATTTTGGGCATGGAAATTACAAGAGATTCGGGCAAAGAGGAAGCTCTAGTTAAACCAGAGGAAGTATGTCGAGACAATATTGCAGAGGTTTAATATGCAGGATAGTAAACCGGTGAAGGTTCCTATTCCTGTAGGTGAGAGGTTATCTGCTGAACAGTGTCCCAAGACACAAGAAGAGGAAGAGGACATGTCCCGTGTTCCATATGCAAGTGCAGTCGGTAGCTTGATGTATGCAATGGTTTGTACTAGACCAGACATTGCACATGCAATGGGAGTATTGAGCAGGTTTATGTCAGAACTAGGGAAGGAGCACTGGACAACAGTGAAGCGGGTTTTCAGGTATTTGCGTGGCACTAGTGATTACGGTTTGTGCTACCAAGGAAGACCAGGATTGGATAGAGTGTTGGATATTCATGGTTTTGTTGATGCAGACTGGGCTGGAGATCTAGATTAGAGAAGATCTACAAGTGGGTATGTGTTTAACCTATTTGGAGGTACAGTCAGTTGGATGAATAAGAAATAATATGTATTGGCACTATCAAATATAGAGGCAGACTACATGGCAACCACTCATGCAAGCAAGGAAACAATTTGGTTGTAGAGATTGTGTTCAAGTATGGGGTTAGTACATGTAGCTATAAGGATAGACTGTGACAGCCAAAGTGAAATTTTCTTGGTAAAGAACCCTGCATATCATTCAAAGACAAAGCACATTGATGTTCAGTATCACTTTGTGAGGGATACGATAGAAGACAAAAAGGTGTTGCTGGTAAAGGTGGACACTTTGAAAAATATTGTGGATGCATTCACAAAATCTGTGAGCTCTGAGAAGTTCTCTTGGTTTAAAGAAATAATGGGTGTTGCAGGGCTAGATAAATGACTAAGCTCTCTTATGGTCCCCTGTGGAAATAAAACAACAAGTGGGAGAATGTTGGGTTGTGTTATATTCTTTGCAAAACTAGCCCACGTAGTTAACCAAGGGTTAGAGGGGGCGCGGAGCCCTGCCTTCATTGTGCTGAATGCGTAGCGGGGGGGTCACAGGGGGTTTGAGGGGTGCAGGTAACCCCCCCTCTATGGGCAGACCTACCTATCGTTTTGTGCATGATCTTCATACATGGTTTTGGACACGATGGTTTTCGATCCATGGTTTTGGACATAATGGTTTTTGGTCCATGGTATTGTATGTTTTAGCATGTATAAATATGTATTGTAATATTGAAAGGAACATAATGAAAAATCAAGTTGGTAGTCTCAGTTTCAGGATTG
Source organism: Pinus taeda (assembly GCA_000404065.3). Lineage (NCBI taxonomy): Eukaryota > Viridiplantae > Streptophyta > Pinopsida > Pinales > Pinaceae > Pinus > Pinus taeda. Next base: position 59,169 of record APFE031073536.1, on the reverse strand, counting down.
AGGGGAAAATCTCTATGTATATGTGTTTTATGTGTTATGGTCTCGCATTGTTTATTTTCCATGTTTTAGAATTCGTATGCAGGTAATTTCTGTATAGGGTTAAAACCTACAAAGCTAACAAATATTGCATTTAATGATTGGACATTCTTATGTAGTTTTTGATCTGATGGGGGAGTTTCAGTATAGCCATTACAAACTAAATTCAAAAGATGAGATCCAAGGGATATTATCATGGACTTCAACCTTTCTTTCCAATCATAATAATTTTCATTTTTAGTAGAGGAATACCTTGATTATCCATAGTTCATGACCTGACTTGTCCCGCTACTAATTTTCCCTCATCGACAATTGTAGATATTGGAACTTGTTGGCGTGAGGGGGTCTAGACCTAGGTTCAAAGTTACTTGTGCCAACCAGCAAAACCCTACATTTCTATCCCTTTCGGCAACAACCCAGATAGTGTAGGTTGCAGTCTCACCCGAGGTAGTATTGGGAGATGAAAAACTAGGTTTATGCATCAAGAGGTCTTTGTGATGGGTTTCTATTACTTCTAGGGCTTTATTTAAACCTTCATGAACCCTAATCCTTAAAACAAAGGAATTACAGTAACTTACAGATAACATATTCTAACTCTATGTCAATTTATTTAAACATTCATAACATCAAGTAAACTAACAAATCTACCACCTTAACACATCTATTAAGTGTTTCTTACGATAATTGCAATAAACAGAGTGAATTCAGAGTAAATGCAAAATTAAACATAAATGCACATATACATAGATATTGGTCCCAAAATAGTCTCTATTATGTTCAATTCTTCTGTTACAGACTCTCTCTTCCCTACACACATAACTATAGGGGCCCACACACTTAGCTGCGGACTTACCAAGGTCTCCATGCACATATCTACAGGAGCCTTCCCCTTCTCTTAAGTATAGAGTAGGCAATACAAACCCAAAACTTTCATGTCTATATTCTTTAATCGATAGATATCTCCTATGACTGTCTATGACTTGCTTTTATAGCATATTTCATTACAATACCATGGTTCGTGAACTATGAGTGGGTCATAAAGCAACTTATTTTCCAACAAACTAAGGGGATTTGACCTTCCTAAATCCCCTTTAACCCCTAACATCCTTCACGCTCACTCCTGAAAATGTGGAGACTTTAAAAAATAATAAAAACTATTACAAAATTTAGCCCAGTGGACCCTGTCCAAATAGGCCCCCAACACAAAGTCGTGATTCGTCCTCGAATCACTATGATGGTGATGCCTAGATCTTCACTTGTAGCTCACTAAATTCAATCTTCAATAATTGCAGGTATGTTTTCCCCCCTGTGACAGTCTGACAAACTTCCTCAAACAAATTTTCTATTGTTGGGCCTTCGACTACAATTCCCATGGTTCTTTGCATCTACTGCATTAATTTCAGCTTGCTCTACACAGGCATAGTTAAATGAATTTCTTCATTCATCCAAGGCTATGTCCTTGAATATATAATGGATTCATTGTGACGCAGCTCATTGATCTTGCTCTGGATGAGATTTCCCTCTTATAATATTGTGAACGTTTTCACTAGTGCCAAGGTTCATGTTGTAGATCTTATATCATCGAATTTCCTATGCTTTTCCCAGATATCAACTTCAATCTTCTGCACAGTTGAATCCTCCTGCAACAAGGTCCACAATTCCATGACTTGTTTGAAAAACTGCATGCAACCTTTGACTACAAATTTTAAGGTAGCCATTTCTCTTTTAATAGTAGCCTCACACTACTCTTTTACTTCTAGAGGAGTGGTTGGTTGTAGCTTGAGTTGGAGCTCAGATATTTCCAACTACAACTCAAATCTAACTTTGCCAATTTCCTCCTTCAACTCCTTAACTGTGGCAACTAGCTTCTGAGTCTTCTCTATAGGGGTCATTTCTGCCAGAATATGGAGCTTGGGAAGCTCACTATAGGCCTATGTGATTGTTGCTTCTAGCATCTGACTTCACATCATTACTTCCTCCCTTTCCTTGATGGCCTACATCTTTTCCTCAAAAAAATGATGATTATTGGTTTTGACTTCATTGATGATCAATAGTGCATGTTGTTCCTAAATTCTGAGCTCATCTGGCAGCCGTTGATGCAACTTATGCAAGGTTTGAATAGGAAGTTCCACCAGATTTAGGCTCAAACCTTTCATGTGTAAGAGGTGCACCCTTCTTTTGCTGCGTCGACATGTGAGGACCCCTTTGATCCGCAGTGATTTTTGCTACTAAGACCGACCTGCTGGCTTGTTTCAAACTCATTTGATTCAAGCTCACTTGCTTCAGGATTGCATGTCCCATGCTCACTTGAATGATACCTATTTGGACCTGCAATTCTTGTAGACCTTGGTACACTTTATTTAGAATTTAGTGGTATTGTTCTTCAATGTGTCCCCAAAGATTCGTCATTGTATCGCAGACCACATCACCAATCTCATATAGGTCCCCCTCCGTGAGGACCAAAGGCATCATGATCGCCAATTTGTAAGACTTTTTCTTCTTGCATGACCTTGTACAACTCCTCTTTTTCCTCTTCTTGATGATGAAAGGGGACTCCAAGCCTTCTCCCCCTTCCTCTTCTCCCTATGTCTCTTCCTCCACATTTTTGCATTCCATTTTTTACTCACCGAGGTCAATGGTGGCCTGTAATGTAGTAGTATTCTTCTCCTTGGTCGTACTTATCTCTTTGGTAGAGAAATGTTCTTTGGTTGCTTCTTTCTCCCTTGTAGAAACTTCTTTCTATTCTGCAACCTTTTCTTTTTCTACTACCTTCTCTTTCACTGAAGCTTTCTGTGCTTCCTTCTTCTTTTCTGTTGCCGCTATTTTCATTGTTATGGTCTGCATGACTTCACCTCCAAAATCCTTAGTAGTTCCCACACCGGCGTTAGAGGGGGTCAACCTATCACTCGACCATTTACTCACAACTCCCAGAATATCGTCTTTGGCGACTAAATATGGAGACTTGTGCCATGTGTTATAATGTTTTCTTCTCATATGTGTATGAAATGAAATAGCATAATACTCTGGATGAAAAACTAATCTGAAATCGATCATAAACTAAAACTGAAGTAGAATTGATTAATTTCCAATAGCGAATTGATTGTTAACCTTAAGTGTTGAGTGTGGAAAACTAAAGGAAAATAGTTGATTTAAGACTAAATCAATAACTTAAGAAACCTAATTAAGCTTGAATTTGTAGAATAAAACATTGATACCAGACAACGATATTGATTACAGAGTTCATCCCTGATGGATTATGTCTTTGGGTCTGCTTTCAAGATCAGCGACCGCTTTATTAGGATTGAATCCAAGAAGGTAGATTACATGGAAAATGAACCATACTGAGCGTGTAGACAGGTTCTTCTGGTCTTTATCAAAAGAAATATCTTTGAAATTATTTCCAATTCCTATCACGGTTCCTAATTCAGACTTTGGTTACTCTCGTTACACTAAAAACAAATCAACCTATCATCTCTAGAATCTACACATAAAAGATTCTAAAACCACTCATGAACTCTTCAATGATTGAGTTGGTGAATTTATAAGGTATTAGGTACATTAGAACTCCTATTGCCCATGTTTGAGATGCACTAGCTGAAGTTAAGGTTACATTTTAGGGTTTTAGTTAAAGATATTATGTCACTTAGTGACATTAGGCTCATTATGGTCAAACAAATATATTAATACCTTAGAAAAACCACTTTCTCACCTTAGTTATCTCCAAACTACTAGTTATCAGGGTAATCCAAGAAGAGGTTTCTAACTTGCCATGTGAATAGGCGTAGTGGTAACTGTTTACAGCCATGTATCCTAGCTGTTCTGGTGACTCACAGCGGTGATAATGATGGTTCCACTAATTGCAGCTGCTATGGTTAATAACCTTGATCACATGTTGACTGCATACCTGGATGTTACACCTAGTGGTAACCTGACCTCCAGCTACTACTCCTCTCATCTGCCCATCTTGCAGTTTCGAAGCCACTATAGTTAGGGACCATTCTCATATGCAAATGCCTGTCGGCGGTTCTGACACGGATAATGTTGTGGTAGGACCTGTCATATGTTATAGCATGGTTTTAAACATAGTCTAAGTGGGTTTTTTAACCATAACACTAATTTATAGTGCATTAGGTTTAGATTTTAGGTATTAAATACAGAATTTAAGACTTAGTTCTAGGGTTTAGTGCTAACTTCGTTTTTTTAATCATTTTCCATTTAGGATAAACACCTAGCCTTACGACCAACCCTTTACATTTAATGAATAAAAACCATTTACATAATTTTGTCACAATGTGGCATTAACACAACATGACATCCATAATCACCATGACAACCATGAACCAAAACAGTATGAAGAACTAAATCAACACTAGAAGACTGAAGACAGTGACGAAGCTGATGAAGCTGAAGATAGCCTAAAATCTCAAGATAGACTAGACTGACAAGATCCTCCTGGATCAATCCTCTCCACTTGAAGTATTTTGGCCCACAAAAGTTTGATTTTAAGTAGAGACCAGGTGAGGGTAGAGTTCCCTCACTCTCCTGATCTTTATCCACTTTTCCTTGTTGATGTAAGACCACATTCAACCACCACACTGAAAGTGATGACCCTGATGATGCTTACCATGGCACATTTTGAACCTATGAATTGTTCCATACATTTGCGGTATGCACAACTTGCCAAGATGGTTAAACAACCTATCATAAACATGATAATTTGTTTCTTCCATCTGTGCATCATTAGTTAGTGATTCATGAATATCTTTGAAAAAATTCTCTGTAGGATATTGTTCAATACAACTAATATGTACTAACAACTATTTTGGAAGCTAACTAAAACATTCAAAGAAATCCTTGACATCATATCAACCACTTTGCTTGATGTACCTTCCTGATCCATTTTTACTAAGTGGACTTGATGCAATACACCCATCAAACTGTAATGTGAAGACTATTGCAACTTAGTTTGAATTTGAAGGTATTGAAGTGATTGTTGACTTGTTTGAATCATTGTTTCTTTTCCCATTAATTGATGTCTCCATTGTTTAAAACTTTTCATTAAAGCATAAATTTCCCTTTCATGTGTTGGATATTTTGACATTTCTTTAGAAAATGCTTCGATATGAAAACAAATAGGCTTGTCTTTCTAAAACAAAACTGTACTTATTGCATACTACTAGCATCAGATTCTATTTGTTGAAGGTCTAGTGGAACTATTACCATTTTTTACTTTGAAGTTTCATTTTCTTTTAGTTGTTTATCTCTCCATTGAGATTGGGCTTTAAAACTATTTAAAACATGAAATGATAATGCATTAAAAGAGAAATGAAAAGCTAGCTTTCTCCAATATTGATATGTACCCCTAAAACTCATGACTTCCCAACTTGGACTGAAATGATACATTTTGACATTAGGAAGAGGAGCATTGGACATCCACTGTACCTTATGTTGTATTTCCCGTTTATGGGAAAGTTGATTCGATTATTTAAATAGAACTGGAAAACATTCTACCACTTCATGCAAACTATCTTTAAACTAAGACTCACAACCTGAACAAGCATCATATCAATTCTTAGGTTGTTCTTTTACAGACATGAGTACAAATCTCTTACTTGAACTTATTAATCGGTTCATCTGATTAAAAAAACCTAAATCCAAGTGAGTTTTAGTTTGATGTGCCCTGATAATAAATTCAACCCAATATTTCTTAAGGTGATATTTATGCTCTTTCCCATAAAACACTACATCACGGTCATGGAGATAAGGACTTCCTAGCACTACTCCACATATGTCTACTAGAACCACATCTAATTCCACTTTGTCAATGTAATTAGTTGTAATGGAAAATTTTAACCGACACTGATTTCTGACATTTATCTGAGTTAATTTATTCAACAAACCTAATGGGTATGGTATTGGATGATTCTGTGTCTCCAAACCCAATTTCTTAACTAAATATTTAGATACCAAAACTAGCTGTGATCCACTGTCAAAAATGGTATCTATCTTTGTGTGCTTAGAAAATATCCTTATATGAAATAGTTCAACTCTTTTATCCTCATTCAGATGATTTATGTTTGAAGAAGATGTAGAAGTATTATAACTTGAACCAATATCAGAAGTTTTACATGTCAAAACTATGGAAATTATGCTCCTTTCATCACCTAAATTGAAGCCCAAATCTTGTTGGATTGCTACATTTGCTTTCATTTCATCCTTCTCCTCAAGGAACTTCTTTGTCTTAAGTTCAAGATGAAGTTTCGAACATCTGGATTCATCATGAATGACTCCCTGGTAGTGACAATAGGTAGGTCTTTCCTTCTAAGCTGTCGTTGATTTCTTTCCCTTCGAATCGCTCTTCCTCTTGTTGTCATTGGAATCTTTGATTTCCAACTGTTTCGATGATTGCAGTGAAAACTTGAATGGTCTACCACCTAATTCAATATGTATGTATTGAACACACACTTCATCAAATTCATCAGGATTAAACATCAATAATGTATGCTACAAATATGAATGTAAAATGCATGTACTTTAATAAAGTTTCATGTGTATCCAATGAAATACCAAGTGCCAATGCTTTCTTTTAGAACTCCTGAGTAAACTCCTGAACGCTATGCCCTTTACATTGCCTCAAATGATGCCACTCAATAATAGCTTGTTACATGTATCCTAAAGGATAGAATTGTTCCCTAAGAGCTTTTAAAAACTTAGACCATGAAGAGATGACTTTACCTTTCCGCTTTACATCTATTTGAGTTTTACTTTCCCACCAGATTAAAATTGTTCCCCCCATTCTAAGTGTAGCTAACTGAATTTTCATTTGATCATCAAAAATGTTTTGAATACAACAATACACTTCTAACTGCTTAATCCAGTTATCTAGCTTTTCAGGATTCATTTCGCCATGGTAAATAGGTAATTAAAACTTAACATCAAGTTTCAAGAGAGATGTTTTCATAGGTTTTTCTGTTTCATAATCTGAACTTGAAGAAGAAGGTGATGATGATGATGATAGAGATGATGGTGGAGAAGGAGTTTTATCAACCTTTCCTTTCCCTTAGCCTTCTTCGATGTCTTTGAAGAGTAATTTAATTCCCTCACCTTCTTATCTTCGTAGAGTTAACCCAACATCTGTTGCATTCTCATAAACACTTTATGAAACTGTTCCTTGCTCATCTTCTATTTAGGAGTTTCACTTGCATCAGATCCTATCATAGTCGATTTATGAGGGACTCTTCACATTCCAATCTCTGGATTAAACTCCTCAAGTGTTCCTTCTCCACATTGTGACTTTCACCTGGTTAACGTTCACTAGAAAATTTTTTTCATAAGCAACCTACTCTGATACGAAATTATATGATCTAAAATCGATCATAAACTAAAACTAAAGTAGAATTGATTAATTTACAGAAGTGAATTGATTGTTAACCTTAAGTGTTGAATGTCGAAGGCTAAAATAAAACAATTGATCTAAGCTCAAATCAATAACTTAAGAAACATAATTAAGATTGAATTTACAGAATAAAACAATGATACCAAACAACGATATTGATTACGGATTTCATCCCTAATGGATTACGTCTTCGGGTTTTCTTTCAAGATGGGTGATCACTTTATTGCGATTGAATTTCAGAAGGTTGATTAACAAAAAATGAACCAGACTAAATGTGCATGCAGGCACTTTTGGTCTCTATCAAGTGAAATCCCTTTGAAATATATTTCCAATGCCTGTCAGGGTTCCCAATTCTGACTTTGGATACCCTCATTACACTAAAAACAAGTCAGCCTATGATCTCTAGAATTTGGACCACTCATGAACTATTTAATGATTGAGTTAGTCAATTTATAAGGCATTAGGTACATTCTAACTCCTGTTGCCCAAGTTTAGCATGCATTAGTCTTATTATGGCTTTAGTTGAAGATATTATGTCACTTGTGACATTAGGCTTATTATGGTTAAAAAAATATCTTAATACCTTAGAAAACCCACTTTCCAACCTTGATTATCTCCAAACTGCTAGCTATCATGGTAATTCAGGTGAATGTTGCTGACTTTCCATGTGAACAGGTGCAGTGGTAACTGTTTGTGGCCATGTACCCCGACGTTTTGGTGACTCCCAGCGGTGACATCAATGGTTCCACTAACTACACTTTTCATAGTTACTAACCCTACTCAGATGCCAAATGTATACCTAATGGTTGGACCTGGCGGAAACCTGACCTCTGACTATTACTCCACTTATCTGTCTATCTTATGGTTCTTAGGCCACTGCGGTTAGGACCTGTCATATGTTATGGCATGGTTTTAAACTTAGTTCGAGTGGGTTTTTGAACCATAAGACTGCTTTTTAGTGCATTATGTTTAGTTTTTAGATATTAAATATAGAATTTAATACCTAGGTTTAGGGTTTAGTACTTAGGTTTAGCATGAACTTCTTTTGTTTAATCCTTCGCCACTTAGGATAAACACCTAGTCTTAGGACTAACTCTTTACATTTAATGAAAAAAAAACCATTTACATAATTTTATCACAATGTGACATTAACACTAGTGATGGCCATAATCACCATGAACCAAAACACCATGATGAGCTAAATCAACACTAGAAGATTGAAGACATTGGTGAAGATGATGAAGTTGAAGACAACCTGAAATCTTCGGATACATTGGCCTAACATGATCCTCCTGGATCACAAATAGTTTTAACAATATAAATGGATGTTAAACATTGTATATCTGCAGCAAATGGTAGAAACAAAACCTAGCAAAGTCATGATCTATGCCATGATAATAGTTAAACAAAAAAAAAATAGTAATAAATGTGGGTAAGTCCAATAATCTAATGGAAACTAGATATATAAAGAATATATTTCATTAAACAACACCTATGAAGGGAACAAATACATGTTACTAGTCCTTCTCTATGGGATGGGTTCTTGGCTATCCTCAAATATCTTCATCTTTTGTAGAGTCTTTCTCCTCTATAATGTGAAAACCCAACAAATAATATGTTTGAGCTCAATTGAAACTCAAATGGAAAAGAAAAATGGTGTGCAACAATGATAATAATATGAGTAGAGTTGCAATAGTGAGTGTAGTAATGACAATAATCGAAAGTGAATAATGAATGAAAAATCCTTCTATTTATAACAAAATATTAGGTTATCCTCGAATAATGAGAAATAATAAAATATTATTAACCCCATTCTAGAAATAACCACTTGGAATATTTTATTATATTTGGTTAGGAGGGAAAATGTATTTAAAATTTTATTTAAAAATAATAAATAAATAAATGATTTATTTATCATCTCATGAAATATGGTTAAGGAATAATAAACAATTAGTAATGATTTATTTAATTAATCCTGAGGGATTTATCCAAACTTGACAAGGAATAATAATTAGTTAGTGATTAATTAATTATTCCTTGAGAAAAATAAGATAATTAATAATTTATCTGTTTATTTTGCATAATTGGGTTAAATATGACAAGGAATATTAATTAATCAATGGTTTAATTAATTATTCCTAGAATATAATTAAATAAATAGTGATTTATTTAATTATTCTTCATGGGTTTAATAATAAATTACTTAGCAAATGTGGTTTATTATTACGTAGTTTCTCACAGTGAAAGCAATTTTACTATGGTAAAATTGACCTTACATGGTGTACTTCGATCCATTTTTTGGTGATAACATATTCCCCCCCAATGTACGAGTGTTAGGAGCAAAACGTATGACCGAAGTATGTTGTAAAGACACAATCACTAGAAAAAAAAGTGGAGTCAGAGAGAGAGAGAGAGAGAAAGAGACCAATAGAGTTGAAGAAAAAGAGGATAGGGACAAAGGGGGCGAGACCAATGCAAGTTTGATTTTATGTTGTGGTACTGGATCTCAGTGAGGTGGGGAGGCATACCTATACCCTCTGAGATAAATTAGTACAAAAATAATAATGCACCTAGAAACATTTAACTAAGCAATGAAGTACAAACTCAATGGTACATGACATGTTGGCATAACTGAGCCAGAAAATAATACAATGTGTCCCATATACATAATTCACCTGGAAAAACATGAGCCATGACGCAATACAATAATATTGGATTACATGAGATATAATGGACCTTCCCTTAAAAAATGGGTGTGGGGGAGGTAAGAAAAATCGAAGAAGCATTGTTGAACAAGGAAGGCCTCTGCAAAACTAAATGGATCATTTGAAGGATACGTGCATGCTAGGAACACTGTGATTGGTAGGAATTGAACCCATCAACTCTACGGAACTGCATCTTAGGCTGTAGCATAATATGAAGGCATCCAGGCATGTGGGGAGCTACCTAAAGGGCCACCCCTCATGAGGACTGAAACATCTCACACACACTCGAAAATCGCTGGTACAATCTGTTGCATCACTGGACCATCAAGTGAATGAATCAGGAGCATGAAAGAACCAAGTCAAAGGGCAATAATGAGTCCCTTTTCATTTTCTGAGGCACCGAACACGAATGGAAGCTAGAACCAAGATACACCACCCTCTAGGCCATTCTTCTGGAATAAATGAGCTGATGTTGACATAATAGGGCTCACGGTAGGTGAGGCAATGAGGATCCTCAACGAAGGCATGAGGGAAAATAGTGTGACTGTTGGAGTAACACTAGGGACAATGGAAAATGTTGGGACCGAGGGACAAATAGACAACTTCCCTTGTTATAGCATAAAGTGCATGGTTTTCCTGGCAACGATTGACTCAACTCTGGAGGGGATGGGGGATAGTATGACTAGAGGCCAAAATGGGTGATACATGATTAATGGTATGAAAATATGGATGGAACAATGTGACATGATATAATTAAATGTGAAATAGACTCCATGAATGAAAATATGACTCATCGCGGATGCTGTAAACAAGGGTGACTCAATGACGCTACGACACAGAATAGGCCTGGAGGGGACCATGAAGGCATGAGCACATGATGGTTACTCATGAAAAAAATCGATACGTGAGACAAAAAGTATTAAGAGGAGGTGGAACTCAAAGTACAAGTGTCTCTTTATGAAGAAATTTGATTTTGCGAGGCGACGTAGTGATCCTTCTTGGAAAAATGGCTTCTGGGATGAGTATTTAATCGTCAAAAACTGAAAAAGATCCATTATATTACTTGATGAGAGCTTTCCAATGGTGCCAATGATTCGTCAAACTGAGCTACGGTTTGGTCGCAATGGGCAACAGAAAAATTGTGGGTTTTTTTAGGAAAGGACATTTTCCCTCTAATTTGAATTCATTTGCTAAGTGAGTTTTGGTGAATTTGGAGAGGAGGAAGAGGCCCTAAATCTTGTGGAGATTGTAGCGGAAAAACATACTGTTGGAATCGGGATCTGAAACTTTCAAGTAGGTGGCCTTACTCATCTCTTCAATTTCAGTGGTTTTTTTCTTGATTTTTGGTACCTTGTAGCTCCCTAAGAGATCCCTGCTCCTCTTCACGAACACATCACACTTTCAGGGCCTAGAAATACGATATTTCTCATAGGAAACAGGTAAAAACCAATGAGCTCACACATTTTGGGCATAAAAATACGATTTGGGGCTAGAAAGAGGAGTGGTATGTTGGATTGGTGGGGGTTGTAGGTTGATCAGTGTAGGCGAGTGTTTTCTTCTATGAACTGACAATACATGTGGTGTTTTGCAGGCTTGGTAGAGCTAAAAATCAACTGGCATGAGCGAGACTTGGATACCCTTCTTTTCAAGATTCAGAGGGATCATGGGGTTCGAGGGGCGTTAGCTCACTATGAGGTTCTCAAGTTGGTAGAGAACCCATTGATGAGGGAAGCTGAGCCCTTGCTATCGAGGATTGTGAACTATTGGGATCCATATTTGGAGGTCTTTGTAGTGTAGGGGCACAATATTGAGCTCACATTACAAGATATTTTTTTATTCACTAGACTCCCTCTCCTAGGGGTGGTGGGGGATATACATCTGGTGTTGCCTGATGGGAGGAACATTACTGAGTTTGTGGAGCACCATTATCCATGGGTTGTGCGTGTGAAGGGCACTACCATACCGATTTGTGATCTAGACAGGCTAGAGACACAGGCTATTTCCGTAGCAGTGCTACGGGTCTTGGCAGCCGGGCATTCCACCACATCATTTGTGGGCATATGATGTTGGTTGAAAGAGTTTTCATAGGGACCTACTATGGGTGGGCCTAGATGATGCTGTCATTGGTGAAATGACAATTAAGTTTATGTAGGAGGTAGGTGAATCGTGATTGTCCTTTTGGTACAATGTTGTGTGCGTTCTTCTTTGAGAAGATCCCCACCATCCATCCTTGTGAACAGATCCAAAATGGGGGCCCACATGAGCCTAGGATTCTCCGCTGGGGGCAACTATTGTGGAGAGGAGGAGGAGGGGGAGTCGGATGGGTGTTCTGACCCAAAATTTTCGCACATTGGGATCAGATGCCCCTCTACATTAATGATTATCCTTATAGCAGGATGAACTATCAAGATGATCCTAACTTACCACTTCCACCAGAGTGAGCATGGGGACCAGACGGTAAGTGTTAAGTTGATATTTTTATGGTGCATTTCATATTTTTATCACATGTATATGGTATTAAGTGTAAAATATGTGGTATGTAGACATAGCACTAGTAAAACTGAAAGGATATGCAGGACGAGTCGCAGTGCCAGGGGTTGCAGATCAGGGAACATCTTCATCACGTGAAGGTCTAGAGGATAGTGCGCTACTCACTGATCTACACCATAACTGTGAGGTACTCTTGACCATAGTTTTTGAGCGCAGATGGCATGAGTTAGATGATCGATACATAAATGAGTGTACCAACTTTCCCTCAGAGTGGCGAGGTATCATGTGGAGCATGGCGATGGTTGTTCGGGAAGTACGTGATCTACATGCAGGTGGAGTAGAGCCTTTGGCATGGGATATTCCGGACAGTGACTAGATATGGGGACATGTGGGTTCCTTTGGTATTGCTTTTTGTAATATGCTATGGGCATGTCAGATGTATTTAGAGCTATGGGTTCCAAACAGTTATATGTTTTATGTGATACATAATATAATTATGCATTTTTATATGACGATGATGGTTCTCCATGCATTGTGTTTTATGGTTGTCTTCTATGGTATACATGTGATAAATTCCAATCTAGAATTTTATTTGCAATGGTGTCTACATAGTTATTTTGGGCTCTAGGAACATGACTGAAAGTAATGGTTTCAAATTCACGTACCACCAACCTAACTCATAGGTATTTTTCAAATAGGACTTGGTTATGCACATGATACACGTCATTCAATTGCATGACAAGTAACAAGGAATCTAAATGAACATGAAGATGATGGAAGCAATAAGTGAGGGAATCAACTAAAAAACCTATCACTGCATCATATTCAACCTGGTTATTAGTGTTAGATCCAATGCACATGCCGTTCTAAAGGACTAATGTATGTAAGGGAGTAAAAATGGCCCAGGATGCTAAGGCTAGATTCCTGGAGAAGTGACTCACGCTGGCGGCATAACCAATATACGGTGTGGATGATGGATCCATCTGAAAGGTGCAAAATACAACAAATGAGATGATGAAGCTTACCTAACTTCATGAAATAAATAAAGACACACAAATCAACGGGATATGCTATGAGAAAACTCTCTTGAGGTAGAGTGCATTGGGAGAATTAGGAAGGATATGGCCTTTAGAATCCTCCAAAAAATATGATCCCTTGCCTAAGTGCAAGGTTAACCAGGGGTAGACATAGCTTCCATGACATCCTTATCACAATGGAAGATGGGTGGATGGGAGGAATACTGACTACATGATGCAGTGGCACTACTTGGTGCATCAACCTGAGAGAGAAGGTTCACATATGCATCATCTGGAATGGTAGATGATGAGCTAGTAGATGGAGAATCTATGGATGTTGAGACCTGGGATTCTATCAAAATAGGTTTGATAGAAGCACACATAAACCTCATAAAAGTTTTCCTATGAGGAACTCAAGGATGACGACAAGTAAAGGACATGGCCTGTGGAGTCCATCATCTCGACATCGGGGGGAGTAATCACGATGGTGGGATCAGAGTCCCCCTGTTCTGGTTTACTAGTGGTATGAGAATCCATGGGTAGAGGAGTAGGTGATCCACTACGAGTGGTCTCGTATTCGTGAAGCACCTCAAGGCAATCACAAAATTTTTCGAGATGAGGGAAACAATGGGAATAGTGACCATGATGATCGCACAAGGCACAAGGGTGATTTGTGCATAAAATTTTGAGTTTCTTGGTTGGAACCAGTAAGGTAACATGGAGCTTAGGGATATTTGAATCAGGGAATGTTTCATGAACCAAAGGTTTAAGATGAGGGAGTTTAGGACAATTATTGGTGGTGTTCCCAACAACTTTACACAAAGTGCACGAAGGTGATGGCTTTGGGGCCTTGGGGGCTGGAGGAGCTTGGGGAGCCTTGTCCTTAGGTTCTTTCCTCTTGGCGTTTCCCCCCTTTTCGGATGCTTTCACAACATGAGTGGGTTCCTGTTGACCAGGTGGAGTGCTTGCAGGGGGGTCAACATACAATACTAGGATCCACAAAGTCATATTAGGGAGGACCAGCGAAGCCATGACAAGGACATAAGAGATTCCCAGAGGAGGAAATAAGAAAGGTATCTGGCCTGTAAGGTAATGTCTCAGTGGAACAAATCCTTGATGGTTGAGACTTGGAGGAATAGCTCTTGGTGGGAACATAGGAGAGGCACCCACAAACAAATGAGGTCTTGGGGGGGTGGTTCTGGATGGCTCAATTGAGAGGGAAACATCAAGGTGTTGGGGAGCTGACTATTGATAAGATGTACCAAACTCCTTATGAGAAGCCCATGACACTTGTAACATGAAAACACTCAAAGAGCTAGGTTCTAAGATGAGAGGGGAAGGACTAGGGAAATAACCCAACAATGAGAAATCTTTGTAGACTCTGTGTGAAACACTAGGGAGAACAGTGACAGATTACTTATCGAACATCGACGAGGTAATGGAATTAGGGGAGGTCACATATGTTGGTTCATAGTACGTCAACTGATCGATGGTGACGATCTTCCTTTCATGGGGGAAGCACATATTGAAAAAAACCGCAGATGCGATAGTTGACATGGCATAAGTGTAACTACGACCCAAGAGAATGTTGTAATTTAAAGGAGCATCAATAACATAGTCTTGCCTGCAAGAGTCACTAGACAATTGCGATGCATGCCAAGAGGCTAGGAGGAGTGACCATCCCAAGCACACAAAGTGATGGTGGATGGGGAAAACTTAGGTGACTTAAGTTTTTTTCAAGTGGTAGTGGACATCACACAGGTGGATGCACCTTCGTCAGTAATGCATCGGAAGATAATGGAATTACAAAATCAAACTAGTATCTAGAAAGAAATAGATGAAGTTAATGGGGGATGTTCCAATGTATCAATTGGGAAGACAATCAAATGATCGTCAGAAGGTTCTACTACACCCGAAGCAGTTAGTAGATATTTCTTTTGAGAGGGGCATGACTGGAGGAATTCCAGTGTCGAGATGGAAACAGGTGATTGTACCAAGTCATCTACTATAATGTGTGTATGGGAAACTCAATTAGAAGTTGCATTACGATGTAATGCTCCCTTTGGGATCTTGGGAATTACCTCAACTTTAGGCTGATGGATCTATAGTGGACCATTTGGTGTCGTAAGAGGCTCAATAGGTGCATTGGTTTTGGAACCAGTGGTGGATGAAGTTGATGGCATTTCGTATTGATGCAACCGAGTTTGTAGGTTGATATCAGAGGTATTAACCTCATGAGAATTGATCATTAGGATCTGGTAGTCACCAAAACTAGAAGGTTGGGGGGATGGGCTACTTGACCTGGCTGAGGTTAAGAAGCAACAAATCCTTGTTGAGGGAAAGGATTTGTAAGCACTACCATTTGAGATGGCATAAGATTTTGAGGCAATTGTTGGATGGGCAATTGACCTCTAGAGTATGCTTGAGCTTCCCACATTTGGTGCATCTGGGGTAAGAGAGGACACTCATGTGTATAATGGCCATGTACACCACAACATGCATAAGGCTTGTTCGTACGAATAGCCTTGTTTTTCTTTGGATGGATGCCCTGTTGCTAGTTGTTGGTGTTAGGATGGTTCCCCTAATTCTCACTAGGGTGATTACCTTGATTACCCTGGTTACTCTTGTTACCTTTCCCCTTACTATTTTTCTTCGAATTTTGGGGATTGGTCGAACTCTGCTGTGCAAACACTTGACCTTGAGGAGGCGATGGCTTTTGCGGTTGAGGATGCATGGGAGAAGGCGACACTAATGTTTGAGGGGATGGAGCACTTGGCTGTGCATAGTGATAAGATGGTGGAGGAGCAACGGTTTGGTAGATAGGTTGAACATTGGCTGACCCTAAAAACACGTTGCTAGCAAGAGGTGCATAAGTGTTGAACGAATTGGTGCCGCATTGAAGATAGCCATAACTTTGCGAAGTATATGGCGAAGGATGTGAAAGGGTTCCAATGATACTGTTGGCAATGTGAGATGCCCCCAGTGCATTGGCACCTCCTGGACGGGGGAGGTCTGGAATGACAATATAGACATAACCGGATTATGCATAAATCAACTCATATCTGGGAGCGGTTTGGAGAGATTATTCCTTTGTTTGAGGAAAATGGGATGTGAAATCTTTGGTAATGGGTGATAAAAGGCTCCTAAGAAACCAATCAATATAGACATAGTCTTTGAAGGGAGGGGCACAACATGTGCTCCTCCTTCTACGCCATTCCCCAACATGATCTTGAAAGATGGGTGGCAGAGGACTGATAGAATGAGGTCAAGAGCTCTATAACAGAGTCGTATCGGAGAGGTAACTGAAAATATGTGAGGAACACTTTAACAAGCGTCACAAAATTGGAATGAGATGCGGCGGGCTAGTCTACATACCATTTTGCAGCATCTCCATTGAGAGTGTATTGGAGCAACCGAAGATGAATGGAGTCATCAGTAATGGAATTGGATGGACACCACATGTTGAAGGAGCAGGTGTGATTGCTAGGGTCCTCTCTAGAATTACCCTCAAACTTGGGGACAGAGGAAAGCTTAATCAGCATAGCTGACCAACCAACATCATGGTGTATAGGGTCACTTATCAACTGGCTAAAATCTAGGACGTTTAACCCGGCCATAAATGTAGCATGGGAGCTGCTGGAACAGTTTTTGAGACGTTCCGCTAGATGTGATCACTGGGGTAGAATTGGAGCCAACACTAAGTTGGGTTCCTGCACCAGCTATGGGTCTCGACATGGTGATGATATACGGTGAAGGAGGCTCGGAATCAAATGAGGAATCAATTGAATTAGAAGAAGAGTCAGTATGGGGACTGAGGGGACTATGAACCTGGACTCTACGGGGAGGAGTAATATGCCCAAGCAAAAACTGAGGATGAAGGCCTAAGCGTCTCCATGACAAATGCCTTGGTGGAGCAATGGTGGTAAGACACAAGTGAAACGGAAATGAAGGGAGATCAACAAGATGTTTTTGTCTCTGTGTGGGGAGATAAATTAATCATGTTAAGTCTTGGTTTGGTGGTGTAAACCAAGCGTTGTTCGCTTAAGGTGTGCTTGTGTGTACAAGTGTGTTTATTAATTAATCTTAGACTATGTTTGAAAAAAGAAAATAGATTGTTGAAGATAAACTGAAACTGAAAACATAAAATGAACAACAAATCAATTAACTAAATCCCACCCAAAATGAGTTTGAAAACACGTGTTGCTTGGTGGTGAAATCAACTGAAAAACACTAAAAATGCCAAGAGATCTAAGCGTCAGTGTGACTGGGATCAAATGACGCTATGCTGCTAGAAAGTAGTGCAACAACAACAAAAAGCCAGAGAGGAAAATTGCTGCAAAAGGATAGGGAGATGGGTGTAAAACCTAGAGCAACCAATGGGACCCTAAGGAAAATGAACAAACAAGGTTTAAAATGAAACTTTGGATGGAAACAACCTATCTTTGAAGATCTGAAATAGAAGGGTACAAATCTGGAAAATATGGCTGAAAGCGTTGTAGAAACTCAGACTTCTTACTAGGCTAAACTCCTCCTATAAAGGTGGAAGTGTACTAGAAGCCCTAAGGGGCTAAATTGCACTTCAAGGAGAAAATCAAAGTAGATCAAGGCCTAGGCAGGGTGAGGACAGTGGTCAACCAAACCAGCATACAACTCTCAGAAAAACCTAGAAATAGATCTAAAAAATTCTCGGAAACCCTACAAATCGCAAGTACAGACATGATTCTAGGGAGATAACACTTTTTGGGCTAAAAGGTGCGCTCTGGACCTCCAGATCACACTTTTGGGGCATAAAAGTGCGATTTTTGCTTCTTTATTCTCGGTCGGCAAGTCTCGGAAAAATTTGCCATCTCTGTTGTGGCTGAATCCTGTGACTTGTAGAAAAGACCAGAAAACTTCCGGAAGTTAGAAATTTGACAGATCTAGGGTTAGAAAGCTAGCAAACAACATTAAGAGACTAAAAAAGAAGAAACCCTAAGTTGAAAATTGAAGGCCACCAAGGTTTCTGGATTAGAAGTAAAAACCCACTGGGGTCACCAATTTTGTTATAGTGTTTTCTTCTCAAAGGTGTATGGAAAGAAATCACCTAAGACTGTGGATGACAACAGTCTCAACAATATAAATGGTTTCTAAACATTGTAGATCTGCAACAAATGATAGAAACAAAACTTGCCAAAGTCCTGATCTATGCCACAATCATAGTTACATAGAAAAATGAAATAGTAATAAATGTGGGTAACTCCAATAATCCAATGGAAACCAGATATACATAGAATAGATTTTATTAAATAACACTATGAAGGGAACAAAAAAATGTTACCAGTCCCCCTCTATGGGATGGGTTCTTGGCTATCCTCAAATGCCTTCAGCTTTTGTAGAGTGTCTCTCCTCTATAATGTGTAAACCCAACAAAATAAAAGGTTTTAGCTCAATGGTAACTCGAACGGAAAGAAAAATGATGTGCGACAGTGATAATAATCAGAGTTACAACAATGATTGCAACAATGAAAATAATCAAAAGTGAATAATGAATGGAAAACCCTTCTATTTATAACAAAACATTGAGTTATCCTCGAATAGTGAGCAATAATAAAATATTATTACCCCCATTCTTGAAATAACCACTTGGAATATTTTATTATATTTTGTTAGGAGGGAAAAAGTATTTAAACCTTTATTTAGAAATAATAAATAAATAAATGATTTATTTATCATCTCAAGAAATATGGTTAAGGAATAATAAACAAATAATGATTTATTTAATTATTCCTGAGGGATTTAGTCAAACTTGACAAGGAATAATAACTAATTAGTGATTAATTAATTATTCCTTGAGAAAAATAAGATAATTAATAATTTATCTCTTTATTTTTCATAACTAGGTCAACTATGACAAGAAATATTAATTAATCAATGGTTTAATTATTTATTCCTAGAAGATAATTAAATAAATAGTGATTTATTTAATTATTCTTTATGGGTTTTGTTAGGTTCTTATACCAATAGGTTTCATTTTTCATGATTGACTGGAGAAATGCCAAATATGTTCATCCATTCCATGCTGCAAAGGTTCCATATTTTGAAGAATTTCACTATGTACAGTTGCTTGAATCTTATCATGGTTCATGAATGGCCAAACAGCTTAATCTTGGCCAGGTTCATATTTCAATTTACTTGTCTTAGAATAGAGAATAAAGGTCTGTCCAAACAGTTCAAGCTTGGCAGATGAGTAGCTAGGTAGAGAAGCAAAGGAGCCCAACTATTTAATCTGAGCCCTTGGAAGAGATAAGGGTAGATTTAGATAGGATGGCAGCTAAAAGAAAAGAAGAGAATCAGGGTTTGCTAGTTCAAATGCACCCAAGGAGAATGAAGAAAAAATGTTAGGAGTAAGAGGATGGGTAAGTAATTTTGATGTTGCAGAAGCAGGTTTATGAGCAATTTTGTCCTTTGAATATTTTTTATCTCATGGATATCATAAAGTGCTATGGCAAGGAGGTCACAAAAAAAATGGAGCGTGACTAATTTCCCTCCTCATTTTTCCAAGTTCACTCATTAACCTCCCTCCAAGGACACTGAGATCTGCTCAGTACTCCTATTTTACTTCATTTCATGAAAAGACTAAGTGAAAATTATGTTTTCACTTAGGAAGAGAAGCCACATTTCTTGTGTAAAACATTGATTTTCTCCTAAACCTAAACTATTCAACTCTGCTACTAAAGACCCTCTCATTTCCCTAAGCCTAAGTTCCTAACTCTACAACTTAGCACTTCCCTTCTAAAAACATATTAACATACTAATCCTATTGTATTAAATCCCTAACAAAACCCCTTTCCCGTATTATGTAAATACATAAAACCCTAAGTTTCTAAAATATCCCTACCCTCGGCTAAAGTTATGGCCATATTTTAATTTTTGTCGGGAGTTATTGGCTCATCCGGGGCCAATAACAACCCTCCACGCGCTCCATCGAGATTTGTTTAAACATTTGGTTAAACAAATAACCAAAGCCGCCAACATAAACCATATAATAACCTCGATAACCAAAGTTTTATACCCCAAAAAACATATAAAAACGTTGATTTATGTGGTGGGACCCGCGCCATAGCTGCCCGCCAGCTTCATTCGCTGCCCACCGTTCGATCATCGTGTGCAAATCTGATGGCTCTTGGCGATATTGAAACCCCTCCGATCATCGATCGATAGCATCTGGGGAATGGGTGGTATTGCCGCCGTATAGAAGACATGTGTCAACTTCCCAGTGTGATCGGAGCCCCCCCCCCCAATACCACCCTGGCCCAAAGGCAGTGTGGGGAATACCACTTATCGCCCCGCTGCCTCCCTGCTGACGTCACCCTTGCGTCATCTGTTGACGTCGCACCCACGTCAGTGCCATGTCACCCCCGTGTTGCCTGCTTACATCGCCACCCCTTTGCCGCCATGTTACCGCCACGTCAACTCTCCACGCAACAAACATTCACGTCATGCTAACGTCACCCGACCAAAGCGTGCCAAAAACCTGCCAAATCAAATTTTTTGTTAAAAAGGTGTAAAATGTCATTTTTTGTTCATTTTCCTTTGTTTCTTCTGCTCAACTTTTGCATGCTCTTTCACGTTCAAAGCGACATTTCCACTACACAGTCCGCCACCCAGAGAAATTAACTCCACAGCTCGGCCCCTCAGCTCGGTCTACCACCTACATCTTGCACAGGGTGTCCATTAAACAGGTTTTTACGCGAGTTCTGCTCCTAAACCCTGTGTTTTCCAGTTTCTTCTGCTAAATCTCAAAAAACGCTAGAATTTGAGTTAAATTCGTCAAAATACCTGCAAAATTGCACACTGTAACTACTGTTGTTTCCTGTTTTGCCAAGAAATCCTACAAACACCGTCTCTCCATGTAAATTCCACCCACTAAGCTAAATGAAAACCAATTTCACTGTGTAAATTCCCGCAAAAAAGTCCACTGAGCTGTAGTTTTTCCTATTTTACCCACATAAACTCGAATTACAGTTTCAAAATAACAGACAGTTGAATAATGGAGGCTCCAGGGGCCCTGAATGTTACTCCTCTCAATGCACCCCACAAGGAATTGGAGTGGCTGCCCTTAGCTGATAGGGATTTTCAAATCCAGGACTTAGTTGGTGATAGAAACCATCTCCAAGCATTCTGTGAACTTAAGAACAGTTACCTAAGAAAAAATGATATTTATGGGATATAGGAATCAAATTTACCCATGTACTACCTCCCCTCTGTCAATGTTTTCCCTGAGATAATTCACCTCTGCTGTGAAAACTATGAACCAACCCAAGGGCAGTCAAAACTCCATCTGGAACTACCCTCTTTCACATAACTCCTGAGTCCATAAATCAAATGCTAAACTTCAAACCAACTCAGCTTCTGTTTCCTTTTACTATGAAATTCTTGCTTGATGAGGGCCCCAAATTGTCCAGTTCAGAGATAACTCGAATTGCCCAAGCATTTATGAGATCAGATCGCCAGCCTACAGAGCCACCTCCTTTTCACCATGCATGGTTCAATGAAGTGGGTAAATTACTTGTTGATATGATATCTTATATTCTGGGGTTCAAGACAACAAGATCCATGACCAGCTCTTGAATCTAGACAGGGAGGCAGTCTTCAAGTACTCATCCTACATCTATCATCTGTTACTGTATTATCAGCTAGATAGTTTCCAATTTCCCATTAGAAAATTGGATTCTAAAGGAGAAAAGAGGTCTGTGATTTTTTGGACCTCAGTCTTTGATGAAGTCCAAAACTCTCCTTACTCTTACTGTGAGTTTATCGACATGTTCATATATCCAGTCTCTTCTCTACTGATGAGAACTCCTCCTCCTATACTGTCTTATGATATGCAGAAAATATTACAGCTCTCCAAAAGCTACAAAATAGGTGACTGGTACTTATACCAGAATCACACTGAGATCAGGATATATGGCTGTGAGCTGTGCCCCTACAAGCTGCCAAAATATGTGCCAATGAGACTGTTTGCCTTGGAATATTTTAGACAAGTTATCAATTCAGATTTAACTCATTTTCATAGCACCAAGAAAAAGGCTCAGTTGAAATTGAGAGACCAGTTAGGCCCCTATGTCATGAACAAAAAAGAAGGATGGCAAGATGTTCATCAGATATTGGGTGAAAAACTCAGATTAAAAAGAAGCTTTTTGTGGGTACCCTATGACCTAAATGGCTTTATCAACGCAAGAAAAATAAAATATAGGCTGTCAGCCTATGAACTGTAGGTTTTAACCCCGTACAGAAATTACTTGCATACGAATTCTAAATCACAGAAAAAATAAACAATGCGAGAGCATAACACATAAAAAACACATATGCACAGAGATTTTCCCCTGGATCCCAAAACTGGGACTACTAGCTTGATTTTTAATTATATTCCTTCCAATATTAAAATACATATTTTACATGCTTGAAGCATCCAATACCATGGACCGAAAACCATCACGTCCAAAACCATGGACTGAAAACCATTGCGTCCAAAAAACATGTGCGAAAATCATGCACAAAACCATAGGTGGGTCTGCCCAACCTAACATAGGGTCCAAAACCAAAATTTTACGGGGCGCTGCCCCGGACCCCATGAAGTGGGGTTACGGGTACCCCTCAAACCCCCTGTTAACCATGTGGAAAGAATATAACACAACCCAACAATCTCCCACTTGTTGTTTTCTTTCCACAGGGGGCCACAGGAGAGCTTAGTCATTTTTCAGCCTTGAAACACCCATTGTTTCTCTACATCAAGAGAACTTCTCAGAGCTAATAGATTTTTTCAATGCATCTGCAGTATTCTTCAAAGTGTCCACCTTTACCAGCAACACCTTTTTGTCTTCTATCATATCCCTCACAAAGTGATACTGAACATCAATGTGCTTTGTCTTTGAATGATAAGTAGGGTTCTTTGCCAAGAAATTGGACTTTGGCTGTCACAGTCTATCCTTATAGCTCCCTATACTAACCCCATACTTGAACACAATCTCTGCAACCAAACTGCTTCCTTGCTTGCATGAGTGGCTGCCATGTATTCTGCCTCTGTAGTTGATAGTGCCACTACAGATTGTTTCTTACACATCCAACTGACTGCACCTCCAAATAGGTTAAACACATACCCACTTGTAGATCTTCTCTGATCCAGATCTCCAGCCCAGTCTGCATCAACAAAGCCACGGATATCCAACACTCTGTCCAATCCTGGTCTTCCTTGGAAGCACAAACCATAATCACTAGTGCCACACAAATACCTGAAAACCCGCTTCACTGCTGTCTAGTGCTCCTTCCCTGGTTTTGACATAAACCTGCTCAATACTCCCACTGCATGTGCAACGTCTGGTCTAGTACAGACCATGGCATACATCAAGCTACTAACTGCACTTGCATATGGAACATGGGACATGTCCTCTTCCTCTTCTTGTGTCTTGGGACACTGTTCAGTAGATAACCTCACACCTACAGGAATAGGAACCTTCACCGGTTTACTATCCTGCATATTAAACCTCTGCAATATTGTCTCGACATACTCCTCTGGTTTAACCAGAACTTCCTCTTTGCCCGATCTCTTTTAATTTCCATGCTCAAAATATAGTTTGCAGCACCGAGATCTTTCATGTCAAATTTGGAGGACAATTGGGTCTTCAAATCTTGGATAATTTCTTTTTGTCATTTCCAACCAGCAACATATCATCCACATACAAGACCAGATAAATAACACGGTCACCAATTAATTTAAAATACACACAGTGATCTACTTTGCTTCTGGTGAAGCCCAGTCCCCGTATAAATGTATCAAAT
>APFE031073536.1:5925-32689 GCA_000404065.3 Pinus taeda | reverse complement strand
TCAATACCAGTGCTCCTCGAACCATCTTACAGGTATCCTTCTCGAACACTGTCTTTACACCTGCATCATCCAACTTGCCTACAAAAATCGGATTTCTGGCCAATGCAGGAATATGCAGAACACCCGGAAGGGTTCTAACCCTTCCACCTTGCAACTTCAACTTTACTTTTCCACGACCAATGATTCTAGCCTTCCTATCATCTCGTAAGAAGACATCACCACCATCGTATTTCTCATACTCACAGAACCACTCTCTATGGGGAGTGAAGTGAAAGGATGCCCTGAGTCAATCAACCATGCCTCATGATCTACATGTGTACTTGAAGAAGCCAAGTACACATCCCCACCTTCATCTGAGGTGGTTTTCGCCTCTACAGAAGGCGCATCATCAGATCCCTTTCCTTTACCAGGAGCTTTAGATTTACACTCCCTTCTGAAGTGCCCTTCCTTTCCGCATTTCCAGCACACCACCTTTGTAGGTTTTCCTGGAGATTTAGATCTCCCTCTAGATTTAGATCTCCCACTCGATGACTTATTTTTGTTTCTGTTCTGGGACCGTCCTCGTACAGACAAGGCATCAACATTCTGGTTGTCCATATTTTTCCGTCTCATCTCCTCCGTCAGCAAGGCTGAGACTATTTCATCAAACTGCAAAGCAGTTGCATTGCTACCTATTGCAATAACCAGACTATCCCACGAGTCTGGTAGAGAACACAACAAACTGATGCACTTATCTTCATCTGAAATTTTAATATCAATAGATAATAACTGACTTACCACAGTATTAAACGCATTCAGATGCTCTGTCACTGAGTCTCCATCTTTCATCCTCAGGTTATACAGCTTTTTCCGCAGAAACAGTTTATTCACCAGAGACTTAGATTGGTACAAAGTCCCTAACTTGTCCCATAAAGCCTTCGCCGTAGCTTCCCCTGATACATTCAACAATACTGAATCTGAGACACACAATCGTATTGTGCTCTTTGCCTTCCGATCCAACTTCTTCCATTCTTCATTGGTCACTCCTGTTGGTTTAGTACCCGGATCTACCGCGATCCACTAATCTTTATCCACCAACAGATCCTCCATCTTGAGTTTCCACAACTCAAAACTCTAACCATTAAACTTCTCAATCTCTATCTTTCCGCTGCTCGCTATCTTCTTTCACCACCAGAATTGATCTCGCAGATCTCCCACTGAACAGGGTATACCACAGGCCCGAGCGAAACCCCTCAGCAACAAAGGCATCCCCTTGAAGCCAAAACAAATCCTATACCAAATGTAGGTTTTAACCTCGTACAGAAATTACCCGCATACGAATTCTAAATCACAAAAAAAGTAAACAATGCGAGAGCATAACACATAAAAAACACATATGCATAGAGATTTTCCCCTGGATCCCGAAACCGGGACTACTAGCTTGATTTTTCATTATATTCCTTTCAATGTTACAATACATATTTATACATGTCGAAGAATCCAATAGCATGGACCGAAAACCATCGTGTCCAAAACCATGGACCGAAAACCATCGCGTCCAAAAAACATGTGTGAAAATCATGCACAAAACCATAGGTGGGTCCGCCCAACCTAACATAGGGTCCAAAACCAAAATTTTCCGGGGCACTACCCCAGACCCCATAAAGTGGGGTTACGGGTACCCCTCAAACCCCTTATTAACTGTGTGGAAAGAATATAACACAACCCAACATGAACATTGCAAGATCCCTGAAATAGAACAATTTGCCAACCGAGATGAGTGGGTAGAAGGCACACTAATTGAACACCTCACTGAGGAAGAGAAAATGGAATAAACTATGAAAAATCTTGAAAATACTCTTGACCTAGATTCTTTTGGACAGGCGTCATTCAAAGTGCCACAACAAACTAGGGTAAGCACATCATCTGCTGAAACTTCACAACAACCGGCCCAAGAAAGCACTACACCAACTGCTAGAACATCAAAGGGCAAAGAGGTGTTGGACTCAGAGCAACACATGATGACAGATCCACCAACAACATCAAAGGAATAGGCCCAAGGGCAAGCCCCTTCACTGCAGACAAAGGCACCTGAAGTACCAACATTACAGAATCCTCTCAATGAGGAAAGAAGCAAGAAAAGGGACAGAGAAGAGACCACGCCTGCAAGTGGATCAATGGAGTAGCCAAAGGCCAAAAGGCAAAGAGTAGATCCTCTACCTGAAGAGGCAATTGTTGAAGAAATAATAGAGAGTCCAAGAGAGGAGAGGGCAACTAGCCAACAAACATCCACCAGCTCTCACAGGCAGGAAATGGACAGGCAACATAGTATGGAAGTTTCCTCCTCAAGGCCGCAAAGTAAGCAATGTTCTGATATTAAAAGAACATTCATGGGCATTAAGGCCCATAATTAGCCATTGAGACTACGTCTTTATGATCAATTTCTCAAAATGACACCCTCCAAACAGTAAAGACTAATGGCTGCATATGACATTAAGGAGGAAAAAATGATCTTAATTCATTTTAGACCTAAAGTTAAGCAACCATAGTCAGCAGCTCACTATATAAGAACAAATCTAGAGGTCCTTGCCAAAGACATACACCCAATGGACCAGATTGAGCTGCACAAACAAATGGGTGAAATGGTTTACTCTACATTGGTAGATAAGGAAATGTTGGCCCACAAATTGCAGGATTCATTAAGCAATACATCTGCCCAATTGGATTTGGAAAAAATATCTTCTTTAGCAAAAGACAACAGAATAAAGACCTTAGAAGAAATTATTATTGAGCTGGGACATGATCCCAAGGATGCCAAGGGCATCAAAGCACTGATAAAGAAAAAGGAAGAAGATATTGCTGCACTTAGGAAGCAATTGAAGCTGCCTGTTACTATGCACCCACAAACTACAAAACTTGCACAAGAAAAGGCAGAAGAAGACATGATGGATTTTCTGATAAAGATGAATCAAAGGCTAACTGAAACAGATCAAGAATTGGAGAAAGCGTTACAAGCCAAGCATGGAGAGTCGACCTCCCAGCCACCTGAAATAGCTCCAATAGTTGCCATTTCCCCTCCCACAGTTGCAGCAACAATCCCTCCCACTGTCCCAACATCAACAACAGGTTCCTCAGCTTTAGCAGCAACAACAACAACAGTACCAGATACCAGCATGAGCATGGAAGAGATGATGAAGGAAATAAAGGAGTTAGAACTCCAAATGGCAGAGCTAAAAGAAGCCAAAGAAAAACTATCCAAGTTAGAGGTAAGCTATGATAAATCTAAAATAATTGTGGCAGAAAAAACAAGAGAGGTAAAGGCCTTAGAAAACAAGGTAAAAACCTTGGAGAAAGATCTTACTCTTCATAAACCTCTATCACAAATCAAAACAATCTTGTGGACTAAAATTGGCCAATCCGTCACTGATCAATGGAGATCAAAATAGACTATCTATGAGCAAATTGGATTGATAGAAATATCCCAAATAGAGATTCAAAAGGCCAAAGCATCATTGGGAAACATGCCCGAAAAAGCCAATAGAATAATTCATTTTTTGACTACTCATACCAAAGAACAACTAGCAGCTCTAGATATCAGGGACAGAACAAGTACCATTTTGACAATTAAAAAGGTGCTAACCATGAGGAATTTCATACAGAATCTCGAGAGAAAATGTCAAGAAATGCAGATGGAAATAAATGATTTTAGAGAAAATTTTATAGTCTTGCATCAAAAGGGTCTACCCAGTTTGTTAACTAGCAATCAGAGATTGTTGACACATGAACAATATGATCACAGGGTGAATACATATGTTGCCAATCATATCACAACATCATCAAGCACTTCAAAAGACATAGCACCTCCCTTTGGACAAAGCTTATATGACAAATTGAAAAATATGTTCTATATTGAGCATGAAATAACACATCTTTTTGAAGTCCAGCCCAATTTCTACAGGTATACTGAAGCTGATGAAATATTGATAAAGCTACAGAGGCACCAGTTGCCAACAAACCAATGGTCGCAGAGCATGTTAGAGGTTTTACCAAGGTAGTTTTAGTTCTCTTTTTGATCATTTGCATTCAATCAAATTCAATACACGTGCCACATATCATAAAAAATGAAAACAACAGGGGAAGGAAGTCATGCCAAAATGCATTAAAGCAGAATCAGGCACAAATGAAAGGGCCAGGGCAGCAACTCAGCAAAGCCAATAAAAGAAAGACTATCAGCTGACTCACGGGGTGTAAAAGTCAAACGTATCTAATCAATTAAAGCGGCCAGCACAACAACAATTACTTCTGAATTCATTTTTCCCTGTTTCCAATGGCATTTATTTCCCTGTAAAAGTAGATGGATGAAGTTATTGAGGGATATTTTTCCATAAGATATTTTGTAACTCTTTTTTGTATAAATACCTCCCCGTGAGATGTATTCGAGGTTGGTGATATCCTCTCTGGACTGTGCTGTAACTCAAAAAGCTTATGAAATAAATGAGTTGTTGGATTTCATTGTGATTGCACTGTTTGAAGTGGAATTGATGCATTGGGTCTCTGCTACAGAATTCTTGAATCGTTTACGGATCAATACGTTTTCCTAACCTGTGTTTTGTATTTTCTGTGTCTGCAAACTTCATATATGTTCTCATAATCTTAGTAATGGAGAAAAAGAATAGCCCATAATTTGTTTAAATACACTCTGTGTTCAATCTCTATTATTACTTATATTTTTTGCAGAGTTAGCATAAACATGAATTCTTAGATGCTCCTGTTTCCACTAATTCTTTCACTTTGAATATTAACAAGGAATTCTTTACTACTCCTGGATAATACTCATGCATCTTCCCTCTGCCAACGTGATGAAGGATTCTTAACTGCCCTTCACCCACTGGTTTTCATTCTATCTATTTCAGATTATAAAATTGTTCCAAGATTGATTATCTTGCTCTGTAGTATTACCTTTTTCCAAAGAAAACACACTCAGCATTTCATCCTCACAGACTCCATCTACCCAATGGAATAAACTGTTTAGACTTGCATCCCAGTTTTGTCTAAGATCACCATCCAAATTTAAAACAAAACCCTGTACATCATAACTAGCCTAAAATACCTCAAAACAAAGCTAAACTTTAAAGAGAGAACCCTCTCTGGATGCATATTGGCTAGAATGTGTGTCTAAAAGATTGGCCTGTGGTTACCTTGGCCGTATCCCCTCCTTAGAATCTTCCTAGGGGACAACCTGAGTGATAACAAGTTTAATTAAAATTACTTAGCAAATGTGGTTTATTAAGTAATTTCTCACAGCGAAAGCAATTTTACTATGGTAAAATTGGACTTACATGGTGTACTTCGATCCATCTAGTAAATTAGGCTATATGATCAATTGTTTGGTGATAACATCAGTTACTTCAGTGCTCCTTGTTGGAAATGTGTTGTTATTCTTATAATGATCATCACATCGTTGTGAAATATTTCACTAGATGTTAGACAAACCTTTTTCTCTCACGTGTGTCTCCATTAGGGTAGTACTATTATTTCTCTCTTGAGAGTCTCACTTCATTTCCCCTTTGTAGTAGAGGAATCTAGATACATCGTCAATCGAACATACATAATGCATACTAGCTTGCTCAATCAAAACGAAAATTGTGCTTCTCTCTTTTGCTGACATCTAAAGCCAAGACATATATTTAAGTAAATGGAAACTGAGTCATATTCCAAATGGGACACCTACACCAAACTGCCTAAGGTCTAGTTGGGAACTTATATCAGGGAGATCCCCTATATATTGGTGGTATCCAACGTCGTCAATAGTATGTAACCCCATTATGTTGGGAGATTGATCCTAGAACCATTGGTTTAGGAGAGGTCATGTAATATAGTCATAAAGCCTTGTGCTTTATTGTATATTTTTAGAAGGTCCAACATATGCTTAGGGGGAGCATGGTTGGTATGCAGATTTCATAATTCATATCAGCAGATTAGGCTTACAGTGACAAGTGGTACAAGGGAAAGTATTTCATTCAACATTTTTAAGCTCTTTACCCTTAATGTTAAAGGGGGAGAGAAGACTTTGTATTTTCAAGTGTCTTCCACACACCAAAGAGGTTGCCATCAAGTCCACAGGGGGAGATTATTAGCATTATGGCTAACATATCGTCCTTGATGGCAACCTACTTGTCAAATATGTCCTTGATGTCAACTTGCTTATAATATGGTGATTATTGAACTGTTACAGATCACATGACTGATTATATAGGTAGTATGGTACAAACATTATAGAAGGTATGGAAAATAAATGGTAGTTCAATTAAAAATGGATAGAAAATGTGAAGTTTGAAAAGTATACATGATCCTTGTGAATAATATTTGTGTACATAATCCAAACGATGGAAAACTAGATACCAGGGGAAATTACCATGGTAATTTTCCATAATAGTTGTGACAACAACATCTATTTGATCCCATCAACGAATACCATAAAAATTACTAAAGGATTTTTCTGTGTTATTGGCAAAGGAAAAATATATATAAGGAGATGGAGATCAAGGAGTTAAGTGTGCAAGTAAGTATTTATTCATGTGCGATATGATTTGGAATAGGTGTGCACGAGGGAGCAAGGAGATGGAGATCAAGGAGTTAAGTGTGCAAGTAAGTATTTATTCATGTGTGATATGATCTGGAATAGGTGTGCATGAGGGAGCAAGGAGATGGCTTAGATATGATAGATATGATAGTGTATTGAAGTCTAATGGATATACTTGCTTGATTTGTTTATGTTTGTGTAACTAACAATGTTATATCTATAGCTATGGTGATGACATGCTTTGAATATGTTTGCAGTGATATGTGACTTTAACAGTATGTGCATCGAGATTTTGGTTTGAAAAATGTTATGATTTGCAATGAAGATTTGATTCAGTAGTTAAAGATTTGTATGCAGGTTTCTTTAGTATTGTCACATACATACATGGAACTTATTTAGTATTGTCGTGTGTAATTTCTGAGATAATATGTTCAATGCGCTGAAATGTTTATGTGGGTTAACACATGGAAAGCACATACATACACATATCTTCTTAATAATGATAGTGTGTATATTATGAGTTGAATTTGATGAGGGTTTGTAATTTTGCTTGGTGATCAATTCTATATTAGTTATTGATGTCTTTCAGATATGTCTTGATTAGG
Organism: Pinus taeda; assembly: GCA_000404065.3. NCBI lineage: Eukaryota > Viridiplantae > Streptophyta > Pinopsida > Pinales > Pinaceae > Pinus > Pinus taeda. Next base: position 25,522 of record APFE031073536.1, on the reverse strand, counting down.
ATTGTTTGTATTTGCGATGGATTGGTATATCTTTGGTTGTGCATTGACTTGATCTGGTTGCAGTAGTTGGTTTTAGTGGTTTGATGTTTTAGTGAATCAGTTGGTTTACAATGCTTCAATGATTCAATATCTTTAGTGGTTCAGTTAATAATTGATTTGGGCTTATTTTTGGCGTGGGTCTAGTGTGAAAATTTGATGAAAGGTGACCTACATGTTTTGATGTGTATCTGAGATAGGTGGATCTAGTATGAAATATTGTGAAATGTGGTCCACAAAGTATTGAGGGTTGCAACCTTTAGTGAGGGGGTAGGATCTCCCTTTTAGTTGGAGTCGATAAGTGAGATCAAGAGGTTGTAGCTCCCTTCCAGTGGGTGTTGGAGAACAAGTGGATGTTGTAGCCTCTTGTAGGTGGGTTCTTGCACGATGTTAAGAATTTGTGCCAGTACAAAATGTAATGAATATTTATTTATATGATAATAAAGAAGACAAATACGACAACAACAATGGTTTTCTACCACATTGGGTTTCCACCTCAAATCCTATTGTTCTTATGTGTTGTTGTGTTGCTTATGTGTTGTGATTTATATGCTCTTTATTGCATACTGAATGATTGATGAATTCATAATGAAATGATAAAGTTAAACATTTTATTTAAAGTATGAAAAATAAGTAAATTGGATATACATGGTTTTATTTCACTAAAGTCATGTACACATGCGGGTTGCATGAATAACAATAATGTAAAAAATTCTCAACGTGAAATTGAAAGTTAAAGTGAATTAAAAATATTGATTCACCTCCCCCCCAATTATTTTTCCTAACACTTTTGTATAAGGGAGTTCTATCCAAAGCATTCCTTAGCCTTTCAGGTGAGTGATACTTCTTCATTCTCTAGTTGTGTGGTAGGTTGTGCCACCTTCTCTAACAAGCTTGCAGACTTTAATTTGCTAATAATACGAAGATATCTTCAAATTGTAAAATTTTCTGCTCTTATTTCTTTGTGTAGGCTAGTGCCAACCTAGGATCTCCAACAATGAGCTTATTGTTATTGATGACAAGATGAGGGCCTAACTCTATTGTCATCCATATGCGGTAATTTACCTCCTTATCCATGAATATTTTGATTTGCTCAGCTATGGTCTCTTCATGGGTGAGAAAAAATGCCAAGGCCATCAATTAGACATATCCCTTTCATGAGTTGGAGTCACAAATGTTCATGTCAATCAACATTAAATTGTGCATATAAAATTCTGTTGTGCAGGCAATCCTTTCTGTAGACAGAACTGATCCCTCTAGTCCTATGAGAGGATATAACAACTGCAAAGACAACTACATGCAATCTTTCCTAATTCATACTAGCAAATGAAAAGGAGGATAAATCTCCTACCTTCCTCTGATGGTAATACCCTTTATGTCGAGCTTGATTCCTTTGCTTCCAAGCTCAAGATATCCTCTTCGCTGGTGTAGATGAGTGCCTGCAAGAAAGATCAAGTGGAGACAAAAAAACTATGAAAAGCATAACATTTTCTAATACAAATTATGTAATAGATCAAGGAGCATTACAATAAATGGACAATAATTGACACATTTATTGAAATAAAATATATATTTTATTACTAATAGATGAAAAAGGGAGCGTTACAACCAATGAAGCCTTGATTTTGGAAACCTCCTTCAAGTGAGATTCCAAGTCCAAGCCTTAGCCTTCAAGCACTTTTCTCCTTTGCAAATGGGCAATGATTGGGCATAATTCAACAATAGGATGGAAACCCACCAACCAACAACCAACCATTACTGGATGGTTTGAGATTCATTTATAGGGAAGGAGAGGGAGTTGAGAATCCATGAAAAGAGGGAGGATTTCCACATCTCAAGGGAGAGTTCCATGAAATTAGGATCAAGGGTGAGGAATGGGAGGTCTCATTCCAATATTCATTTACCTAAAACCACATTGTCATTCTCGAGCCTTCTAGTAAGAGAAGCTTCTCCTCCATCTTAGGAAAAACTACCTAAAGAGGACCAACATAGATTTTACTAATAAAAGTAGTGTTGGCAGCACTAGTCACGTGTTATTTTAGAGGTTACCAGCATGGATTTGCCTGATAAAAGTAGTTTTGGGCTTGTAAAACAAGGTTTTTGAAAATATCTTTAGAATGATTTCAAGGAAAGTTTTATCCTTTTCTTTAGGGATGTTCCAAACATGTTTCATGGTGAATACATTGTTCGTGACAACATTCTTCACTTTGCGACACTTTCGACATTAACGCCAAAAACTGCGACACTTCAGGATACGAGATTGGAAGTGCAGAAAAATAATGTATAATAGATACCCCCTAAAGCATGAAGTCAGAATGGGAAGTGATGGATGAAATGATTTATAAGAAAAGGCAAGGACTTAGAGAACCCCTATCAGGAGACCTAAAAAGAAAACATAATACAATATATCTGACATCTCTGATGTAAGTATGCTTAAAATGTAAGCATATAACAATACATAGATCCATGACATGGACGCAACCATCCATATAGAAAGGATCATGTTTATAATCATGAATACTTAGTAACTCCATGTAGCCTGGATTTATCACATGAAACCCATGGTCTTCATATCTGTCTTGATCCAACCAAAGTACGAATCTCACCTTTCGAATAAATGGGTTGTAGTTGAACATGGTAGAAACCACCTGAATACCGGCCAATGATGTAAATCGTTAACAAGAATGAGAGAAACCACCAATGATGACGATGGCTCTCAAGGTACAACAACACAATCCACAAGCACGAATAATGGAGTTGAAGTTGAAAACTTGCATAAGCATTCAATCGAAGGCTAGTGATGTGAACCTATCATCAAATGCAAAGAAATTTCCATTTAGGCATGCAAGATCCAAGGTACTGAAAGGGAGTTCCTAGATCATCTTCTTGGATAATGAGCTGGAGTCAAGAGGAAGTGATCCATTGAAGGAGGGCCATAATGTTTCCCACATCATCAAAATGAAACATAGGATTTTGCAAAGTTGGAAAGAGTGATTGAAGATTTTTGTAGAAAAAGTCAAATGGGGTATAAGTGGTTTAAATTTGTAGGTGAGACTTCTCTTGAACATATCAGAAACACGACTCTGGAATTTGGAAGAATTTGACTCAAAATAGGATTAGAGGCCATGGTGACAATAGGATATAATCAAATGAGAGGCTAATGGATTTCTCAAACCCAGTAACACAAGTGAAAAAGTGAGGATATATTAAGCAAAGTCTTTTGGTAGAAATAACATAAGAGATTTTTTTTGGCCCACGCGTTTTGAACCAACAAGTGTGGTTCATCATCAGGACCAGATGAAGACGCAGACCATGGAAAAGGCTTAAATAGAGAGAAATGTAGAGACATACAGATAAGTGTCATGTTCAAGAACGACATACTCAATTTCATAAAAAAATATAGGATATATGTTTCTTTCCATTTTCCCCCACTATTTATAGCAAGTACCTCTTTATTTTTAATATCAAACTTGAAGAGGATACCATATTCCTTTCATGTAAGTTCATCCTTTGGATGAATGCGTCCTAGTATTTATAACAAGACCTAGGAAGGAGTATCTCAGTCTTGTCATGGTGACAAGTCCTTCATCGTTTTAGTTTTACGAGTCCGACAAAGGGGTAACTCGGCATGTTTTTCATGTTTAAAGAGTTTGAAAAAGAGGTGAAAAGAAAACTCTAGATGTCCCTTTTTGTAGATAGTCTCTTAAGTTCAAAAAGGTAGAAAACAATACTCAAGAGAACCTCTTAGCCATGTTCGACTAAGGTATTCCTTTTTCGTAGCTAGTCTATCTCAGTCCAGAAAAGGTTTCAATTATATTGATTATATGTATTTTCATTTACTTTTACGAGTTTGAAAAGACAAGTGCTCGACAATATTTTCATATTTCGAGTGTCAGAAAAGAGTTAAAAGATGACTCTAGCTGGAGGAATGAGTGGTATAAAAGGATAGAATCTGGTTTCGATCATGATGGAACTGCTCAAAACATGTAAATGTCAAGAGGTTGGCTAATAACACCACTCATTGCAGTGGTTCCTCAAGAAAGGGTAAAACAACCAAGTGAAAGCATATGCTTGGCCAAAGAGATTGTGACGATGGAATGAAAAACCAAGGCTCATCTGGCAAAACCAAGCTGATAAAAATGGAAATCATGAGAGGTAAAGTGGGAATGGTTTCATTTTTACACAAGATTGAAACATGGGAAACTATGCTTGAAGATACTTGAAGATGGTTTCATTTTTTCACAAGCTTGAAACATGAGAAAAAACTATGCTTGGATTTGTTTTCATTGTTACACAATCTTGAAATGGAGGCAAACTATGCATGAGATTAGTTTCATTTTTACACAAGTTTGAAACAAAGAAAAATTATGCTTGAGATTGGTTTCATTTTTACACAAGCATGAAACAAAGAAAAAGTATGCTTGAGATAAGTTTGCATGCCCCCAGCATAATGGCTCAATTTGAGGTACATGCCCCCCAAGCTTCATTTCATTCACCTAATTAGACTACTAGTTACTAACAAGTGGATGGAATGAAGGTTCATTTATGAGATCAAGTGAAAGACTTGATTGGAAATTTACAAGATCTAATCAAATAATCTAATTGGAATGTGTTTTGTTTCATTTTTTAACGAGCTTGACACAAGAAAAGAACCATGCTCATGGCCTTGTTTCATTTTTTAATGAGATTGACACAAGTAAAAGAACATTGCTCATGATACCTTGTTTCATTTTTTAGGCAGCTTGAGATAAGGCAAAGAACTTTGCTATGAAAACCTTGATTCATTTTTTAAGGAGCTTAACACAAGACAAAGAACTATGCTCTGAAAACCTTGATTCATTTTTTAAGGAGCTTGACACAAGACAAGGAACTCTACTCCAAAAAACCTTGATTCATTTTTTAAGGAGCTTGACAAAGGAGAAGGAACTTTGCTTTGAAAATCTTGATTAATTTTTTAAGGAGCTCGACAGAAGACAAGGAACTCTTCTCCAAAAAACCTTGATTATGGTCCATAAGAGGCCATGGTTTCCATGACGTTCTCATCAGATGGGAGAACAACACTCTGTAAGGGATACATGTCAAGAGATATAATGGAAAGATTAGGCTCCAATGACCCCAGTACATGATGCACTATATCATTGACTAGATCATTAGTATATGTGGGAATGGAACATGTGGCCACATAATTAACTTGTTTCGGGGGTGATACCACTTGCATACAATGACCATTTAGGGGATATGGTTGATTGGGAGTCAAATTAGGACCAATGAATGAAAGCCGATTAATGATCACAATTCTTCCTTCACGCTGGAAACATATTACTTGAAAGAGAGAAGAGACAAGAGCTCCTGTGACATAAACATAGTCACGACTAAGGAGAAAATTAAAATCCAAAAGGCCTTGGACAGCCATCAAATTGATATAGATGATTTTTCCTCCCAAAGTAATAGGAAACTTAGGAAGGATCCCTAATAGTTGATTGGTTCCTTTGTTAAAAGCCAACATATTCGGGGTAACGGGCACAAGCTATGGAGAACCTAAAGCTTGACAAGTGGTTGAGGAAAAAATACTAGCCAACATGCCTTCATATATGATTGTGCCAGGTACAGGTGTATTATAAGCCTGTACTATGATTTGAAAGGGCACATAAGGAGGAAGATGATATCCTGTAAATTGACTCCAATCAAAGGAAGTGACCATACTACTTGGATAGGGTTCCATGGGAATGGGAGAACTGCCCTCTTGCGTTGGGGGAATGGGAGGATCGTCCCCGTGTACCGTGGGAATGGGAGGATTTCCTCCCAATTCATTGGAATCTAAAGAAATAAGAAGAACCTAAGTGGTATGAAGATCACTCTCTACGGGAAAGGTATTGTTGTACCCGAGGGGACAATTCCTAGCTGTGGGGAACTAGTGCCCACGCCATTTTGAGATTGGATAAAAAGATTAAATTAATGGTTGGAAGTATAGGCCATGAAGGCTTGTAACCAAAAGTTATAGTTTTGAAATCCTATCCTTCCAAAGAAAAATGGAAAGAGAGGCCATGAGAGTTTTAAGGTGGAGGTGTAAAGAAGAAAATGAAAGATACAATGTTTTGGCATAGGCAATTAATAATTTGTGCTTTAAATCTATAGAAAGAATAATGAAAGACAGATAAAATATAATGAAAATCCTGGATATGGAGCGCTTCATTAAGGGTTTCAATATTAATTTTAATGAGTGCCATTAGGTAAACTCATCAAAAACTAAACAAAAGCACCAGTTGCATCTTACACTGTCCAAGAGTGGAAAATACATAAATTTGAATGCTGAAACTCAATAGAAAAATGATCATTGCAATTGCCCAATGCTCGAATCAAACTGCAATATATTATTTAGGCTCAAAAGACATTTTGGATTACAATACTCAGTCATGAAGAATGAACTCCCTGAAAATATAATTCCTGGGCTTTTATTTGTGCCTCCTAGCCTAACTGAACTAACAAATTCTTGAAATAGTTTAAGGAACTACTTGTATTTGTTTGTTAAAAAGGTTTTCGAAACAATTTTAAATTACAACAGTAATTTTAACATTATAATATTATATATATATATATATATATATATATATATATATATATTATATATATATATATATATATATATATATATATAGTTAAACAAAAGACTCTTGCAAATAAAAACCTCGCCTCCTTTACAAGTTAGAAGAGGAGTATTAACAGGCTTCAAGTCCCAATGTTGTGCTTATGCATATATCGAAAAAAATCATATATGACTCTTGAAAACCAATTACTGCCTATGGGACCACCTTTAACAGTTTATGGAGATGAGGAAGGTGTTGCCGTAATAATTAATAACCATCGATTTTTAGATAGATGGTTTGAAAAAAAAACCTTGTGGGGGCACACCTTTGTATAAACCCCGTGCAATTTGTGCCACCAAGACCTTGTTGGCAATGCATGATCATGTGGATCATTGTTTTCTGCCACAATACCTTCCAGAGTTTCTAGAGTCGACCTCTCATCATCCAAAGGCTTGACATTTTTTTATAGAATAATATTCTAAATGAGTAGCATTGCATGATAAGGCCATTGATTCATTTTTATAATCTGTAACAGATGGTTTCTTTGTCTCCTTGGTCCATATTTGGAAGAATAATCTACAGAGGAAACCATTTTAGAACATGTAGAAATCCCCACGCTGGTGAATGGATCTATCTTAGAAGTAGAAGATGTTTCTTCATTGAGCTTGTCATTTACGATTAGAACCTAGCTCAACCAGTGCCAAACTTCCAGCTGCTTCTTTATCTTTTGATTTAAGCACATCAACATTCCCCTTGTTCATTGATAGCCTACTTTCTTTCGCAGGTTTTGAAGATTGTAAATTTAGATATACAGAAAGGGATCCACTCACCATCATAAGACTTGATTGTCTAAGAGCATCCCGATCAAGGCCATTCTGAACAAGCACTGTTTCCACGACCCTTGATATGATTTGGTATGGTAAGGAATGATCCTCCCACTCAATTTTGATGCTGACATATCACAAAGAGTTTTGTTTCTGATTTGACAGGTTCATCTTTTTGATCCTGAATTAATTTTTGAAGGAATTTGGTAGCTTCTACTTCCACATGGGGAGATAATTCCATTTTGTAAACAAGAAAAACCAAGGTTGAAATCAGGATAGAATGGAGCTATTCGACACCCATGGAATTGGACTGAATTCTTCGAAGCTTGGGTTGCCAAAAGAAGGGCTCGGGTTCTAAAATCCTGGACATTTCAGTTTCTTCATTGCTTTGATGAGATTAAATATGAAGAGATTTGCCTAAATTTACCATTTCTTTGTCTGAAGAAAAAAAAAAAATGTGGGTGGGACTACTGCAAATCAATTCTAAATAGACAAATACGAGAACAATGGAGGTATTAGTGGTAGAGCTCCCCTTATCACTACCGGAAAAATTACCCTTAGCAAAAACTTGACTGAGGTGTATAGTATCTGACAAATCAAAATGCATAACCAAGTTGAAAACTTGAATGTACAAACCCTCTTCAATAACTTGTGTTTCCACAATGATATTCACCTTTCCTTCAAGGAGTGCATCGATTATTCTTTTTTGTTCCTTTTGAGTTTGAGGTTGTAATGATGACCGATTTCCAGCCATATATTTTGAGATAACATTCATGCATGTTAAGAGCACAAGGATGATTTTTGCAAGCATGGTGACACTCGTAAAATATTAGAAGTCTAATCGTATCCAATGTGAAGAAGAAATACCACAAATTGTCTAAAAAAATTTGTGGAGTCATCACAAGCACTTCATGAGTATTGAGTTCTTTCTGCCATTCCTTTGCAAACCTACCATTATTCAGTGCATTTTTTTTACTCGATGTACTTATGGTTTGACAATGTATGTTATTGCTTTGTTGGCCACAAGCCTTCTGGACTTGGTTGAACTCCTTAACAAATTTGGCTTTTATTATAATATTTGGTGATTATTTAGCTTGTTATAAATCAGACACCTTTTCATTTAATAGCTCCTCAAAACATTTATGAACTTCACTATTTGAAATAGTCGTAGGTTTTTCATGTTGTCCCTCTTCTAATCGTAACTTTTTGGGTTCCTTAGAAATCCTTGCGTTTCTTACAGCAACACCGTTCCTCTCTTTATTTGTGTTTGGAAGTTGTATACTCTTGCTTCGCTGACCACAATCTTCCTGGACATGACTAATGTCAGAAACTGATAGAATATTTTTCTGTTTTACTGATCTTCAATTTGATAAGTTAGCCACAAACTTATTAGATTTCTCATTAGAATGCGTCTGAACATTCCACCTTTGAGAGGTACTTGGAATTCTAGTTTCCCCATCAATACCATTTAAAAATAAAGGAGGTGAATTTATTGTCTCAATCTTTTTAGCAGTCTCCACTACACGTTCTAGATTAAGAGATAGTTGTGGGCTATTATCTTCCATGATTTAGTCCTCATAATCAACCCCAGTTAGACTTTTTCCATACTGTGAGCCCATCCCACAAGCTTGAGTTGCATCCATTCCACCTGTGGATAAAGAAGGCTTCTGGAAAATCATAGAATCTGACATGCTCTTGGTGAGTACCTTTACTAAACCATTAATGGGTAACCTTTTGTCATAAGATTGTAGTCCATTTGAATGATGCTTCTTCAAAAGGATATTATTCTCAAGATTGTTTATGTCTGATTTGTGGCCTCCTTCATCAATATGTAATCCAGCTGAGATATTTCAACCTAAAGAAGCTTAGTCCCTTTTAACCCATGAAAATCACTTCCAATGAGTATTGAATCAACAAGATGATAGATTTAGGATTTGCATTTGACCATCAAAGCACCAAAATTGAGGCCTCCAAAATGAGGGAATCATGACAAATTCCCTTTCATGACTTTTTCTCTATGGTCATCAATACTCTTCGAGGGAGATATGGTAAGACCTATATGGGTGACTTAGTCTCTCTAAAAAAACATCAAAACTACTTTTGCATCTTGCCCATCAGTAACATTATAACCATTTAACATGGTTGACACACTCTCTATAATTCCAATGTCACTTTCATCAACTTCCATAACTAGACTTTCAACAATCAGGAGAATGCCTTCTGCAAGTTCAAAAACATCTATATAAAATGTCCTCCTAGTTGTCTCTTCTCTATCCTCCTGCAAGCATATTCACCAATCACATTAGCAACTTTTGACCTTTCACAAAAACTTTATAATAATGTGAAGAAAATAAGGATATTGAACTGTAGTGAGATTTGGGCCTGTTTCTCCAAATGACGAAATTGATATATGAACACTTGCTACATGAGAAACAACATGAACCAACATAGAGAATTGTGTCCCTACTATTGCCACATTCTTATTTTTCATTAACTCCTAAGTTGATATTAAAAATATCCCATAAAAGGTTCCCCCTTTCCAAACATTTGAAATGAAACCAGGAGGCATTTTATCATTCTTATCATTTTTCATAAAAACAAGAATGTCTTCCCTTTGTAGAGTTGCTAGAAAATATCATCAGGTGTCATCAAATTTTGAAAAATTTAATCTTGTGCTAGAACTTTCTTGAAGATCCTTGATATTTTAGTTGTTCCAGAATGAGCTACACTAAGTACGATCAATTGAAGGTGGAATCAAGTGAACCATTTTCTCAAGCAATGGTTGGTCGGGAATGTGCTTATGGGATTCACATTCAGAGAGACTGGGATTGGCTAGAAATTAATTCGGATCAATCACTTGATCAATTAGTGGAGGATAAGGGGAAAGATTTCGATAACCAATTGGAAGACGAGGCTAAAAAGCTTTAAGGTTGTCCAACACATTTTAGGCTTCATATATATAAGGAAACAGGTGAATAAGATGATTCCCTTCACATAAATTATAGGGAAATTTGACTTTACCCTTTTTCTCATGAACCTTACTATCACTAGTATAGGGTTTGTCACCAGCATAATCTCTAGAGGCTGATGACAAAGGTTGATGTGGGCCTGTAGATGACATTTCTAATACATCGGGAATACCAGGAAAATCTCTAAGAAGGTGGTCACCCTTACAAAGAATGCAAGGGAATTTAAATTTATGGGGTTGATTGGAAGGTTTCTCCATACTAGTTGCATCCATAGAAAAAAATTGCTTGGTTGCCCCCTTGATTATTTTTGTTCTTCTTAATATTCCTTTTGTTCTTCTTCTTATCCACTAGGTTACTAACTTGCAGGCTTTTTCTAGACGAAGAAGAAGAAGAGGAAGGAGACTAAACATGCAAAGAAGGCAAAAAGTAAACTTTAGGATCAACTGGAGGTTGATATTGTTTAGGTGGAGGATGTTGGTGCACTAAGATGTCTTATTACAAACAATCTCAATACCTACATTCATTATCAACTCAGGGCAAGTTTTTATTTATTTATTTCAATAGTGTCAGCACTATATATGTAGTAAATTCAGAGGTTAATCTATGTTGGGATCGTTGCAATTTATAATGTATATTTATCTAAATTCAATCCAAACACTTCTGAAAGGAATTCATAACACGCTTTGCAATTTTACTTAATATATTATGAAAGAAAATGAATTTGAATACAAATAGAAAGAATCACACTTGGAAATCTTAATTGGTATTGAAACTAACTCGTTTACCATGAAAGAGAACTATAATAATTAAACATCAAATGATAACTGAACAACAAATAATAATTGAACAAAAAATAACCATATAAGAATCCAACATAAAGCAATGAATTCTAACTTTGAAATCTATGATAACAACACTCAAAATGAACAACAATATAATGTTGGAATTAACATAACCAATTTGATAAAGAGCATCACACATATGTAACACACAACTTATATTGAATCTTGAATAAACAACAAATGTAAATTAGAATCGTCAATTCTCATGGTAATCAGAATGTTATTAACTCAACAATAACAAACAGTAAAGAATAAACAAAAATTATTATAGCATAGGTGAAGTAGTAGATCTTCTCTTGATTGGGCCCAAAGTCTCTAGAAGTCCCCGCTATCAGATACTCAGAATACGATTATGAATTAAACACAATTTTTTTCATTAAAATAAGTAACAGAGTTATAGCATCACCAAGATGAAAGTATTATATATCCAAAAGAATAGTTACAAGCTCTGAATTTCTAGACTAGGTGTCCAGCTCGCCTTACAAATTTATATAACATTTAGAAAAGGAAATAGATAAAAGTGAATCCTCAGGATCAGGGGATCCTGAGGATTTCACAATACTCAATCTGATTTCATCATAAAATAGCATTGGTCCTCCTAGTCTTCCACTTTCCTCTTGCCCCAGATGCTATCTTTTTCCTTTACTAGTTGTTGTTTTTCTATTGATTAGAAAACCATCATCCGATCCGTGTCTCTGCACATAAAGATAGTAAAAGTTATTTTTCCATGCCCAGATTTATCTAATGTGTTACTAATCGCTTTTACCCAACCTCAGTTGTTGTTTCCTCTATTTTTATCCATAAAACAAAGATAAACATATGAATACAAGTGCTAAATTAGGCTATTTATGAGGAGAAAACATACCTTTTTCTCGTCTCAACATACTCCCCAGCTTACCTTATTGCACTTCCTCATGCAATCATATGGTTAAGGTGTAATTGAGTTAAGGAATAGACTGGGTATACTTCCTCTTGTACAACCTGAAACCGTTTTTCTTTTTAAGCACTGCAAAGGCCTGGTTCACTTGATGATCTAATAGCTTATAATCACTGTGGTAACCATCTAGAGTATACCATATAATTGGGCTTCTATACCGACACTCTATCCACTCAAGCCCCATGTTTAAGACCATGTTATTATATTTATGTAAGCGAGAGGAGGCAACTTTAAAATTCCTGAATCCAAATGGTTCTCTATTCCTAACATTATTGTTGGAGGCTTCCCACCTTTGTCTGGCTACAAGCAAAGCTTCCTCTTTGATCTCTTGGAAGTACTCCTTCCCTGCTTATATAATGCCTATGTGGAAAGACCCTAATTGACCCACAATACCTGTTCGTTTCATAAATTTTTTGTGCTTGACAGAGAGATGCAGGGGTTTTGTAGGTTCTCCCCTAACCCATAGGTCGATGCCATATTTTTACTTTTGAAAATTATTATGGGCTTTATACCATTTGATCTGGTTAGTAGAGAAGGAAAGAAAGGCTTGGAATTGGATATCCCCTATGAAGGGGCCAGGATGTTGTCTTTGTCATCTTCTAAAAAGGAATTATGCATGTAAATTTCACACAAGAGGCATTGTACTTGCTCATTTTATTCTCTGAAACACTTGACGAAGTCTGGGGTGGTCTTGATTTCTACAGACTTGCGAATTTTAACAACTTTGATCTTCAGTAGGAGGTACCTTTCTAGGAGGAACAATGCATAGTTGGTAGTAGGAGCTCTACATGACAGGGTATCTAAGTAAAGAGAGAAAACAATATCCAATTGTTCTTTAGCCTTCTATAACTTGAGTGATTTTTCAACCTTCTTTTGCTTAGCTTTATAATTTGCAAAAGTTTCATCCTCTGTGACTGTGAGTGCCTCAAATTTCTTTGGTAATTCTTGGTTTACTCACATGGGCATTACTTCCTCTTTATGCCAAGTCAATTCCTGCTGAGTCTTAACTAATTCATTATGTAATCTCCTAATGACCGCTTCCCTTACTATGGGAATGGGAAGGTGTCTCCTCTATTTGGACCTCATCATCCTGTGATTCCATAGAATTAGTCTGAACAACAACCTCGACCACTGTTCAAATCATGCAACAATAAATTTGCGTGTTTTCTTCAGTATCAGTTTGAATGGCAACGTCAAAAGTAGGGAAGTTCGTTTGAGTTTCCTGTGGGCAAACACAAGGATCCTCTATCTTCATTTTACTGTCTTCTAAAAGACATGGATCTGTTTGGGTTTATTATGAATAAACCAATAGGCTTTCAGTCTCGGTTGTAGCATTTTCCCCAGGGAAATATTCAGTTTGGGTTCCTGTGGTCTCCAATTCTGCTTTCACTTTCTTAACCCTGACTACTTCCTTCAACCAATGTCTTAGTTGTTTAATTATTTTATTTTCCCTCCTATATTTCTTGAGCATTTTTCTGAGCCTGTCCTTGTATGTTTTCTTTGTTGTGAGGCTTCTGACCAATAGTGGCACAACTGCATTTACTTTAGGTCCCTATTCAAGTGGAATTACGTTGACATTAGGGTGGAGTTCTATTGGAACCGTATCTCCTGATGAATCTTCACCTTCCAGGTCTCTTTTGCTATGAATTTCTCGCTCAGGAGACCCCAATGGAATGGTGTCTCCTGAGCAATTATCATTTTCAAGGCTTTCTTCTATGTGGGCCCAGTCCTCAGGGGACTTCATAAAACTAGTATTTCATGGTTTATTTTCACTTCCCAAGGTTTCATTTGCAGGGCTTTCTTCAACTGGGGGGTCTAATGGACTAGTAGCTGCTACATGATTTCCTTCTCGAATGGTTTCTTCTGCATGCACTTCTGCTTCAAGGGGTTTCTCCACAGAAGGGACTAGTTCCCTCTATTCTTCCAAATTATCAGTAAACAACAGGGTTTGATCATGACCAGGAATACCATCAGGGCCAGATCGGTTTGTTGGCATTATGATACAAGTGTTGTCCTTGATGGAAAGATGACAAATTATAGTGCAACAGGTCAGTAGCAAAGAATTGATGATCAGAATACAAATAATGAAGAAAGATGAGTATATACGTAGGTTCACTATATACCAAGTCATGTACATAGGTAGGTTATACGCAGGTTCAATATGTACCAAGTCGCGTATATACGCAGGTTCTTTATATACCAAGTAGGGTATACACACAGGTTATACACACAGTTTCTCTATATACAAAGATGTGTATACACGCGGGATTGCTGATCCAAAGTTGCATATGCGTATGCATGCACTTTCATGCATGGAAAAGTGTTTACATGTGGGAAAGCTTATTTCTGGGTTCGTGGTATTTAGACCTATGGTTTTGGTCCTTGGTATTGCATCCGAAGTGTTGAACCCAGGTATTGGGTCCCTAGTATTGGTTCTCAATGGTTTTGGACCATGGTATTGAGTAAGGCCTAAGACTATAAAAGGAGAAGAAGATCATTAGGCAATTGGATGGAGAAAGTCTTGAATATCTGATGAGGTATGGGATCCAGTATGCAGGTTGAGAGTTCATGATGCTTTGCTAAGGAGGAATCTAAGCGGTTGATGGAGAACAAGATCTAAGGATAGATCGGGATCTAAATGGCTTGGAATGAATCATCTCTATATGGTTTGATCATGCTTATTCTAGATCTATATACTGACGCATGTAATGTTCTGTAAATGTTATGATATGAGTATGATTGATGTCTGGAACAACTGCAAAGTTATGAGAAAATATTTGTAGATCTGTGCGCGGGTTGGCTTTGGTGAAAGCGCGTATGTACGTTGGTTTGGTTCGTCATAGTAGCGTATACATTATGATATATGATATTTGAAGTTGCAGTTGGATCTAGTTATTGTTTCATAGCTCGGTTGTCTGTTTTGTGTTCTAGTGACTGTGTTGTTGATAGGGTTTTAGTGTTTCAGTATTGGGTGATTCAGAGATTGATCATGCAGGTGTAGTTGATGGGTGTATTGCAGTGATGATTAATTTTGTGCTTCAATGTTGTTGATGGGTCCAGTATGAAAATTGGATGAAACGTGGCCTTCAGATTATGATGTTGTGTTCCATGAGTATCCAGTCTAAAAATTTATGAAACGTGGTACCTAGAGGAAGAAAGAGAAGGTTGTCGCCTTCTGTAGGTTGGCACCTACGTACTAGTACATCAACTAGTACAAGAGCTAAGTTGGTGATAACTCCCTTCTAGTAGCAGCTGGAAAAAGAGTAAAGGTTGGAGCATTTCAGTAGGCCAGCACCTACATACTAGTAAATGGATTGGCTAGTACAAGAGCTAAGGGGGTGTAGCTCCCTTCTAGTAGAAACTGAAAAACGAGAGAAGGTTGTAGCCTTCTGTAGGTAGAAGCCTGCGTACTGGTATGAGACTGCACCAGTGCATTGTAAAATAAGTTTCTTATTAAAGGAAGATAGAGACAAATTGCAGCAGGTGGTTTTCACCCACATTGAGTTTCCACCTTATGTCATGATGTTCATGTGTGCTGTTTATGTGTGATGATCTGTTTTGTTTTACTACACATGTTTACTGTTAATATGGTCAATAATGTTCTAAGGCACTCATTGAAGATCAATTAACTGAATAATAAGTTTATTGGATATATGCTAGTTGCTTTAAACATAGTTGCGTATACACGTGGGTATCCTTAACTGAAGTAGCGTATATGAATCTAAGTATGAAAATAAAAACATTATTGATTTGATAATACTGATTCACCCCCCTCTCAGTATTATTTCCAACAATTGGTATCAGAGCAGGTCCTTTGGTAGAATCTTGATCGCTTGAAGGAGATCCATAGAACAATGGGAAAGAAGCTTAAGAAGAAAGCGCCTAAGAAGAAGAAGACATCTCAGAAGAACTATGACAGTGGGAGAATTGATTGGGGAATATGTGGAAGAAGAACTTCAGATTCAGAATCACTTCAAAATGAAGAGCTATCAGGTATGAATTTTTTATCCTCTGGTGATACATCTATTTATCCATTTGAAGATGATGAAAGCGATAGTGAAACAACTAAATTTGTTCTTATGGGTGACCAAGAAAGATATCGAATAGAGGCAGTATTTAAAAGGCTTATAGACAAAATTAGAGACCAACAAGATATATTGAACAAAAGGGAATGTGCCTTCAAAGAAGAAGCTACCAAACTAAAAGCTCAACTAGAGGAAGTTAACAAGGTAAGGAAGTTGTTCAAGGAAAAGGAAGATCAATGTCAAAAGTTGTAGGATGAAGTGAATGAAAACAGCACAATAATCAAGAAACTTAGAGATAGATCCAGTTACTATGAAAGCCTTGAAGCTACAATTCTCTCGCTAAAAGAAGATCTTGAAGAATCAAAGAAGCAGAATAAAGATCTACTCCAACCTCGTGAAAAACAAGAAAACATGAGTTGGAAGAAGGAAGAAAAGCTGAAGAAAACATGAAGAAGTAGTATCTTGAAAAGGAAGAGCAAAATCAGGTTGAGGTAAATTTTCTAAAAGACAAATTAGAAGAAAAGGATAAGCTCCTACGATTTCAAGATAGTACTAAGATCTTGGATGATATTCTTAGTAGTCAAAGGTTTCTTGCTATCAAGACTGATCTTGGTTTTCATGAATCTATTGAAGGTGAATCTAGTTCGCAAAATAAGACAAGGAACTCTAATGTGCAATTGGAAACACTCAACAAGGAGATGAGAGGTCAATTCCATCAAAAACTAAGGAAAGAAATTCTTCAAAGAAAATCTCTTACTCCTAACTATGGAAGTGATAGTCAGTTATTTCCTATGATGAATAATGTTGAATGTTATGTATGTCATAATCTTGGACATGTTGCATCAGAATGCAGAAGAAGAATGGTTCAAGACCATCACACAGAAAGATCATCACGTTCCAGGTACTTTAAGGGACATTGTTTTTCTTGCAATATGTTTGGTCACAAAGCTGTTAATTGCTACAGAAGGAATATGAAACATGTAAGATGCTATGCATGTAACAAGCTTGGACATATAGCAAAGGAATGCAGGAACAAAATACAGACACCATACCAAAAGGAGAAAACATCATCACACTTGAAGATATGGAAGAAGAAGGAAGCATATTTGGAAAGATGTGGCACAACACAATGCACAGACATAACAGACTTAGAGGGAGCTGAAAGTGTAAAACTTCAGTGTCTTGAATCTCATATGCAAGTTTCATAAAGGGAAGTCACGTATATACACGAGTTACACACTACACAGTCGCGCATATGTTAGTTTGAGGAAACGCAGTGAGACAGACTCAGGAAAAAGGGTCTGATATGATTCAGTCCATTATTTGCTCTGTTTGATAATGGTTACAATCTGTTGATGATGTGTGAAAATGTCTTGATACCTGTAAGATGTTTTGAAAGCGTTGTGATCCTAAATTAAGGATACTTCTTGCTGATATATGCATGATCAAATCTGACAATAAGAAAGATGGCATAGGTTCAGGGGGAGCATATGCCTTTAATAATGCATTGTTGGCATTATGGTTAGTAGTCCTTGGTGATGATGCTTAATAATACATCTTGCTATGGTTATGAGTTTTCCATGACAAAATCTCATATGATTCTTGGGGCTACATAGTTGGTGTTCTGATCAGATTTATGGATGCATATATCCTGCTTACATGGTGATGTTCATAAGGATAAGAAGCTTGAATGATGATGAGTCACTCATATGCTGCTGTCGACATATATTACAGTTATGATGCAGGGTTCCTATAGTTCTTGGCGCTCACATGGATGAGAATTGCTGCTGTTACATAGTGCTATATTCAATATGCTGGATACATATTCAAAGTTGCATTGTTGGATACATGATGATGATGAATTCTTACCTATATGATGATAGGTTGATTCTTACATATGTTGATTGATGCAGATGTTCCCAAGTGATGATACTTGGATGATATATAAGATCATGCAGATCTTGATGTTGATGATATGGCTATGGCGTTTATCACATATGATATAAATGATTCGGTTGCTGGTCTAGATGCTATTGACAGATGTTTATGGAGCAGATAATACATTGTGACTATCATGGTAGATGTTTGGTCTCTGTTATAAATGTCATAACAAAGACTCTTGATGTAATAATTTGTCTCTATCTATTGTAGTCATTTGATGAATTCCTTTTGGTCATTTGATGTAATTTGTACCCCCACTATACATGGGAAGGATGATGTAATATTTTTGTCATGTATAAACATTTGGTATCTGGTGTATCCCCACTTGGTTGGGTGGATGAGTCAATATTGATATATCCCCACTTGGTTGGGAGATGGATGTATGTATGAGTCTTTGGTGATAGGAAGGTCACTATGATGAATAGAGTCATGTTCTTTCTTGTAGAACATCTTTTTGCAGACCTTGCTTTACACTCAGGGGGAGCATGAACAACACACTTCAGCAATGCAGAGATTTCAACATGTACTCAGAGGGAGCATGGACAGATTGGTACACCTTGGCATATACAAAGGGGGAGCTCATTCAGAGATTTTAGCAAGTACAGAAGGGGAGTATGGTCAGCGGAATGATTATCAAGGAAAGAGAATATCTTGGTCTGCCCTTTACTCTTGATGTCAAAGGGGGAGAGTGATTTGGTGTTATTGCCATCAAGTCCAAAGGGGGAGATTGTTGGCATTATGATGCATGTGTTGTACTTGATGGCAACCCATTCATAGAAGAACAACTCACTTATATACAACTAGATGAATCTACAGAAGATATATCAGATGTGACAGAATACATGGGATGGAGGACAACTCAAAGGATCAGATGATAGTTCTCAGTATGAAAATTTAGCTTTGCCATCAAGTCCAAAGGGGAAAATTGTTGGCATTATGATACAAGTGTTGTCCTTGATGGCAAGATGACAGATTATAGTGTAGTAGGTCAGTAGCAAAGAATTGATGATAAGACTACAAATAATGAAGAAAGATGAGTATATACGCAGGTTCACTATATACCAAGTCGCGTACATAGACAGGTTATACGCAGGTTCACTATGTACCAAGTCGCATATATATGTAGGCTTGCTATATACCAAGTAGGGTATACACGCAGGTTCTCTATAAACAAAGATGCGTATACACGCGGGATTGCTGATCCAAAGTTGCGTATGTGTATGAACGCACTTTCATGCACGAAAAAGCACGTACATGTGGGAAATATTATTTTTGGGTCTGTGGTATTTAGACCTATGGTTTTGGTCCTTGGTGTTAGGTTCCTATACCAATAGGTTTCATCTTTCATGATTGACAGTGGAAGGGCTAAATATGTTCATCATTGTAGGCTGCAAAGGTTCCATATTTTGTGTACATACTATGAAAATTAAAAAATGAAA
>APFE031073531.1:5638-43811 GCA_000404065.3 Pinus taeda | reverse complement strand
ACTAAAATTTGTCACCATGACTATCTGCAGTTAGTATGGCTCCATCAATAGTCATACTATCCTCCTTGTCAAGCCTTATACCTCTGCTCTCCATGTCAAACTTCAAGAAAGAGAGAAACTCATTACAAAACATGTTTATCTCTGGGTACGCAGGTTCTCTCTACCTTGCCTGCGTGTACGCATCCCAAGCTCATTGTACCTGCGTATTTGTACGCTCTGTAAGTCAAGGGATGGGTGCGTACTCCTGTAAAGGTCAAAAGGTGTGAGTTTCATCTTAAAAAAGTTACTTGTGGTCACTTCTAGAGCATTCTAGAAGATTGTTTGACGTGTATTGCGCGCCTCCAGATGGTTCATGCATCCCTATGATAGAGGAACTTATCCCATCAAGAGAGGAGCTACCCCATCCAAAAGAGGGAGTATCCCATTGATGTTGGAACTAAATAACTTCCTCTAGAACACTAAAAATACAGGCCTTGGGCCAGAGGAGGAGAGGTTGAAAGCTGAACATTCCAAATGGTAGATGTTGTTGGAATTAGGACTTCCATTGTAAGCTTGTGAGGAGAGATTACCATCCTTTCTTGTTTCATTTGGAAGTGGGTGAGCTTTTCAAAGTAGAGGAAAACTCTTGCTGGACCCTGGAAGGAACTTGCATAACACCAAGGCTCTGGTTGTAATGGTTTCTTTTTTGTTTCCTTAATACAAATAAGTCCATTCTTCTCAATGATTTGTTGTTAATGAATTTTTTCATATACTCCTTGGTCTATATGTTAAATATGCTTTGTTTTATGGAATATTCAGGTGTTATGCAATCGTTTGATTGTTAGTGTATGCAGGTTTCAAAGTGAAGGAGGAGCTCATCTGGATCGACGAGGCTAGACTGCTACAACAAGCGTTGAAAGCGTTGGACTTCAGGTAGGATCGAAAAACACTAGGTTTCTCATAGGATAATGCATTTTTAGAGAAGGATTTCTCTTAATTATCTTGTTTGTCACTAGAGAGTCTTAGACTCCTAGGGAGGTTAGTTTTGTCACCAAAAATAACTGTTTCCGCGTGACAATTGTATTAGCTCAACTCCCCTGCAAATGGATAATCTAGCTATGGTATAACATGCATTTTTGAGAGGGGAAATTCCCAATGAAGAAGATTTATATTACAATATGATACAATTATATTGTAATATGGAACAATATCTATACATATGTTGCGTCAACTGACAATAACCCAACAAATGCATACAACTTGCGTACACCAACTGGACATGTATATGTGTGTTTTGAACACAGGTGGGGAGGGAAATATTACACCGTCCCAACCACTCAAGACAACAACACGATACAACATCATACTAAATATTAATTTAACACCCCTAAAAATATACTAAGTATTAACTTAACACCCCTGGAAATAGATGATCCAACAATGGAAATATCGCTGCAAAATAACTCTCAAGAACTCAACCATTTAGAACCTAAATAAATACAATTTAAAGATTCAAATAAAATAAATCATTTTTGTTTGTAAATGTTTATTTTGAGAATTGTTTGCTTAATTTTTAGTCAACGAGGGATTAATTCGAGGGCCAACGCATATCAAATGTTTTTTCCATAAATTTTTTAGTAGTTAGTGTGAAATTTAAATTGAATTTTAATAATAACAAAAGCTTTCCAATAACTTATAATTTATTACATATACTTTGAACATATATTTATAAAATTAATTTATTAAATTTAAAATAATTTTGTTAGAAACGTGCCATATGAATTCTGTGGAATTTTTTTCTATTTAATGTTTGAGGTGGACATTTCACCCATTTTTACTTATCTTCTTTCTAGTCCCTAAATATGGGTGGATTATCCACCCAAAACTTCAGACACAGAAAACTTCTACACATTAATATTTGAAAGTTTCAAATAATATGAATAATTTTGGAAATCATCGCTCCGAAATTAAAAATCATTACTAAATATTTAAAATGTAATTATAAATTGTTCAAATATGACATTGATAAGTTTTGATATATTATTCATATTCACATGATCAAAAGAAATGAGTTGGAGATTTGAAATATTAAGTTGATTTTTTGGATATTTAATAACAATGATATTCTTAAATATTAAATTTTAAAATTTTGAAAAGTTTAATATAATATATGGAATGCAAAATAAATTATAAAACAAAATAAGATTGCTAATTTTGGTTATCCTTCCCCTTATTTTTCCTCTTTGGGTTGGGGGAGCACAAACATTATGTTGAGTGTACACTTGATGATATAGATATGATTCTTGTTGTGTTTGAGGGGATTGAGGCTTGGGAGGTTGAGGTGTTGAGTTCTTCAGGGCTAGAGCATTGGGTGATTCTTAAGGATACTATGGATTCATGATAACTTTTAGATAATCAAGATGAGTACTAGTTGACAATGATATCGATTAATGTGGATGGAAAAATGCATAAGATGTACTTGTGCCTTAGTAGGAGTTAATTCACATAGGTTAGGGAGGAGGATAAGTGTAGGTGGAACTAGGACCGAACTAAGATTGGACATAACCCATAGATCCATATAGATATGGGGAAGGTTGTTAGTATGATACTGATCCAATTACACCATATGTGGCATGAGACGCCCTCAGTGCAAAAGCAATATGACTAGGAAAGTTGGGAAAAATTGTATAGACATAACATGATTGGGCATAGATAATATCAAACTACAAAGCCTTCTATATGGATGTTTCAATGAAATGAGATGCAACACATTTACCAATCAAAGTGATGATGAATAGGAACCAATCCATGTAAACTTGGTCTTTCAATTTCAGAGTTTTTCACAATCTTTGACCTTTATGCCATTCCTCAACATGATCAGAGTGGAAGGTCATAGAGTTTTGATGGATTGAGGTCAAAAGTTTAATACTTGTATCGTAAGTTAAGAAGGCATTGGAAAAGGGTCATAAACATCGAATGAGATGGATAGGCTTGGTCTACATACCATTTCATAGCAATGCTCATGAGGGTGTATTGAAAGAGGCATAGGCATATGGAATCCTCCATTAAAGAATTAGACGAATACCACATGTGAAAATAGTTAATGTGCTTAGTGATATCCTCTCAAGGGTTCCCTTCAAGTTTTTGAACATAGAATTGGATATTGATTGTCATTGGTAGCGCATGAGGATTGTGGTGAAGAGGATGATTAATAAGTTGGTTCAAATCAAGAATAATAAAACTAGCCATATAGGGAAGCAATGGTTGATTAATAGTCATTCCTTGTGAGTTTTGAATGTTACCACGACGAGGGGGACCCTTCATATTACCAATGTTACCACCAAAGTTTCCTCTACTATTGGTGCCTGCAATGGGACCAATATTACCACCAACTTTGACATCATACATTGTAGTGGCACGAGGTGGAGGGGACTAAAAATTAGAGGAAAGTATTAATGAATTAGAAAAATTAGACTTCAAAGGTGGGCTAGGGAGAGGGACCTTGACTTGTGTAGCAAGTATTAATGGATGTCTTTGTGAAAACTGAGGATGAATACCATGGAGTCTCCATGAAAAATGCATAGGCAACACGATTATGTTAAGAGAAAGAGATCATTAAAGGCTATAAGAAAATGATGAAGAAAAATAACAATAGAGAGTGAGAAAATACTACATTAAGTGGTGAAAAGTGTAAGATAACTAAAATTTACAGCTACTATAATCCAAGAAAACTTGTGCTATAAAGAGAAAAAGGACTTGTAGACCAAATGATATCTACATTTCAAACAAATCCTATTTAAGTGTTTTGATTTAAACAATTTCTTCCTTGTGGGAATTGATGTCTGCAAGCACAACGTTGAGCGAAAGGTAGGGTAAGATGGATTTTTTCTTCCCACAACCACCGCTATAGGAGTGGAAACTATGGTTACCTCCATCCAACAAGGGAGAGTGAATCTCATCTTCTGGGTGATAGTCACAAACCTTGATTCGTGATAGTGAAGTGGAAGATTTAGGGAGAATTGTGAGTATTATTTTCTTAAGCCTTACCCCTTCTAACAGGTTTCTATCTCAAGCACCACCTTTGACCATTGGATGATGAAGTATTTCAAGTTATTTATTTGGACAACTACTATGTGTTAATGTAATGTGATTGGTGGGTGTTATTGGGATGCCTACCCCACTAAAGCTAATCTAACAATAAGATTCTTTTTAATTGTGTCAAAGTGGGTTTGAATCTATATTGGTTATAATTATGTGGTATATTTTAATATGCTTGGCATGGAGGTGTTAACCAAGCACTCATTCACTTAGGCTGTGCAAAGTGTTCACAAAGATGTGTAATGTCACTAATTTTTCGTAAACAATAAAAAGGTGTTGTTCAAACATAACTAATAGAAAATAAAATTAACTTGAAATGAACTGTAAATGGACAAATATGAAGACACTCTAATTCCCACCCAAAAGAGGCTAAAATGCAACACAAAAAGACAAAAAGAATGCAAGGAAATCAGGAAAATATATTACATTCTAAATGGGGTTGGGATAAATGATTTATGAGCCTACTTTATGGAGAAAAGACGGGGAAAGAAAGGTTGAAATCTATGTTGGAAATGACAAAAAACAACCAACTAAAGAATATAACTAACAAACAACATAAAGGAGGATGGTGAGAAGTGCTAGATTGGGGTCAAATCCAATTTCTAATTCTATCAAAAATTTGAAACAATGGCTAATGTTGTAGAAACAATAGTGTCTTGCAGATTTGAATGGTAGACTCGCAACTCAAAAAAATTCCTTTTGAATGTGGTGGAGGTGTAATTCAAACCATAAAAGGTTCTTTCCGTTCCTCCTAAAGAAGGGAATGTGAAGAGAACAAGGCCTTCACTAGATTTTCAAGACAAGTAACAACCCTCCTA
Organism: Pinus taeda; assembly: GCA_000404065.3. NCBI lineage: Eukaryota > Viridiplantae > Streptophyta > Pinopsida > Pinales > Pinaceae > Pinus > Pinus taeda. Next base: position 38,916 of record APFE031073531.1, on the reverse strand, counting down.
ATAGATAGACATAACTATATCTGAGCAAAATGTAGAAGAAAAAGCAAAAAGATGCAATGCAATTTTATGACATGTTCCTATTTTATAATCCAGTTTGTGGCCTAGTTCCTGCATTGGCCACCACATATTTTCCTCAGAAAAAAACCTTTAGTTCTACGGATGGCTCCACTCTAAGGAGCAAATAATGTTTTTCCATCTCTTGTGTGGGTAATACTTGTAACTTGTGGAACAGAGACACAAACCCAAAAATACCCATTTTTTGCAAAAAACCACTAATAACTAAAAATAAACATAAGAAAGAGAGGAAAATAATAATAAAACATAATCATGGGGGATTTGCATAATAACATATTGGAGTCACCATTTATTACGTTTAAAATCTTGGATTAATGTACCAAAATTATATAATATTTTTTGTTGGTGATGTATCTGTCTAACAAGGAGATAAAAATTAAAAAAAAAATATTGAAACCCTACAATCTTCAACATTCAATCCCTAGATTTTCATAAAAATGTTATAAACATGAAAAAAACTTAAGAGATCCAACAATTTATAGTAAAGTTGTAGATAGAACACTCAATGAAAGGAATAAAAACTTTTTTAATTAAGATCACTTGAGGGGAAGGACATAGAGATGGGTCTATAAAGTCCTCCTTTAGTTGGAGGGTTTTTTTGGTATCTCTATGATTGTGTTAGCTAATTGTCTCTCTTTGCTGTAGAAGTAGACAATGGAATCTGAACTTATAGTTGGGAGTTTGACAATAAGTAGATTGATGTGATGATGATGACAATGATCATATGTATACAAGACTTAAATACAAGCCTTAAATGATATACATATTTGGCCTATGTAATACTTTCCACAAGACAGAGGAATATCATAAATAACAGAGCCAAGCATCAGATCAACTTTGTCTTTGGGAGACCTAAAGAGTTTCCTAAGGGTGGTCTAGTGTTTGGAGGAGATTTGGATGTTTTTCTTTCACAAGATTCTAGAAATATGGTTAGTAACACCTTAGATATAAGGAAGGCTTACTTTGGTAAACAGGGGAGATGAAGGATTATCTTTGGGTGGAAGAATGGAAATATTTACTAATTTGGGAGGAGGAATATCCATTTGATTGGAGGGAATTTGTTAGAATAAGGTGTTCTTTGTCTAAATGTTGGGGATCAAATATTTGAATGGCACAAGTGAATAGAGTCTTAAGAAATGTATATTTCTGAACACGGTGGTGATGGGAATGGACATGAAGGTATCTAGTGGTATGGGTATTTTTCTAGTAAACATGAAAGTATAGGGAGATGTTAGGGAATTTGGAGACGAGGAAGTCAAGAATCATCATCCAATAATTGCTTCCAACATTTAGGTCTTAAATGAAAGTTTCCGTAGGCACGATAATCAAATAATTCCATAAAAATGTTGGCAACTACTAGGGAGAGGGATGAACCCATAGAATTTCCTTCGATTTTTTCATAGAAAACACCTTTTAGGAAAATAAGGTGGAGGAAAGGAAAATTTAAATAAGGTTGAGTGTTTTAGAGTCAAACTCATTAGAAATGATATCAATGGCTTCATGGGTGTGGATTTTGGTAAAGAGGGAGTCAAAATCAAAACTAACAAGGATATCATGTTCATCAAGTTGATGTTGTTTGGTCTTCTTAATGAAATTAGAGGAATCCTTAATAAATGGACAGGTTTGATGAGTGAATGGTTGGGGCTTCTAAGCAAGGTAATGAAATAGGGCATGGGTTGGGTACCTATGGTGCTAACAAAGGGTCTCAAGGGAATATCCTTTTTATGGATTTTGGGTAAACCATAAATTCTAGGGGTTCAGTTTTTGGGGGATTATGATTTTTTCAAAGGAAGAATCGATATATGAGGATTTGATGGCTTTAGTAATGATATTAGAGATGGAGGAAATAAGGTTTCTTGAAAGAGGATTATAGGAGGAGAATGATAGGATTTCATGCATTTTAAAATCATTATTAGAGCAATTCATAATGACATTGGAATTCCCTTAATGTACTTTTAGAATGAGTGGATCCAAATTATTATTGATATTTTTGAGGGCTAATAATTCTACCTTGGAAATTTTAGGTTGGGGAAATTTGGTGTGAAAAAGAATGTTGCCACATTCTTGTCTAACTTCTTTGAAATCATAAGGGGATGGATGAACGGTAATGGATTCAACCACACAAATTATTTCTTTAGAGGTAAGGTTACGAGGGGAAATGAAAAAATTAAAACCTTTTTCTAAATGATTCAAGGCTTCTTCATTAAGAGTTTCTCATTATTAATTAACAATAGTAGAGAAATACTCATGAGGAGTAGGAATATTGGGGAAAGAGAATAATGTAGTTTCCAACATTTTTTTGGAACCCTTTGAGTCTCGTGCCTTCGAAAACTTTCATTTAAAACCTAAATTTTGGAAGCTATTCATGGATGACAACTTTGTTTTATGACCCCATGGAATCCCTACTTTACATTCATTTCTAGACCATCTTAACCATATCTCTGCCCGTATTCAAGTCACCATGGAAATGAAAGTTGAAAAATCATTTTCGTTTCTTGAAATCCTTGTCTCTAAATGTCTTAACAACTCCCTATCCTTTTAGTTTAGCAGAGAAAGAGCCACACCAATAGATAACTTCATGCCCATTACCATCACCACCCTTCTGAGAAATCTACAGTTCTTAAGACTCTAATGACTTGTACCATTATTATATTTGACCCCCAACACTTTAATAAAAGGTCTCATTCTAACCAAATCAGTCCAATCCAATGACTATTCCTCCTCCCAAATTAGGAAATATTTCCACTCTTCCCTAAATCCTAAACCCAAACTTAATTCTTCATCCCCCCACCCTCCCCCCATTAAGCAAAGTAACCCTTCCTTATATCCAAGGTTTTACTAACCATATGTCTATAATATTGTGAAAGAAAGACAACCAAACCTCCTTCAAACCCCATATTACCCTTAGGAAACTCTTTAGGTATCCCAAAGTCAAATGTGCCCCCATGCTTGTCCATGGCATCTATCAAATTCCTTTCTCCTATGGCAAGTCTTATATATGCCAAACATGTAGATCATTTAAGGCCTATATTAGAGAGAACTGATATGAACTTAAAAAAGAGCACAACAATTTACAGATATAACCATAAATACAAAGATACGGTAGAAATTACACTTCATTTCATTAATATCAAAATACTGTGATATTCTTACAAACAAAATGGAAATAAACTAACTCGGGTGATGGTAGCTTATCTCTGAGAAGAGATGTGGTGGCTACATGTCTCAAAATTGTATTACAATGAGGCTCCTGGACCTATTTATTATTGAACAAAAATGGAAAACTATAAACAACCAAAAACCTAACCCTAAGTGATGGAACGCCAAACATTTGTGGGCCCGGTTGGGGTTAGTTGGGTAGCCAACTTTCGAGTTTTGTAATATGCTCATATTATATCGATTTGGTGCATAAAATACCTTATTGGAATTTTTCTCTGAGTACTCATGATTTGTAGTAGGCCCTTACTTATGGTGATGGGCATACTATGGGTCAAAACTACTCTAGAAGTTCAAGACTCAAAAAACTACTAAAACTAGTAAATGGTGCAATAAATAAGGAAATAAATGAAACAAACTAGAGGTCTAGTTGAAATAGGTGGGTGGCCACCAATATCCACCTGGATCAGTCCTCCCTCCTTAGGAAGAAATAGTCCACATTTTATGAAGAGCCTCCATGAGGTGAGAAAATATTTGTTGAACTTGGTCCCTAGTGAACAACTTTCCCTAGCCAAAGAATTGGACTGCTTTAACAACTTGATATAGATGGCTCCTCTAATGGAAATTATTCTTCATCTGCATGTCCATGATCTGATCAATTGTGGCCTATTCCATGCAATCTAGGTTTAGCTCTATTGGTGTGATTTTTTTTGCAATATTAGATATGTCCAACAATGGTGGAAAGTATGGCCGAAGGCAGTTTACATTGAACACTATGTGCAAACAAAGGAACAATGTGATGTTGAGCTCAAAGGAATTGTCCCATCTAGCCTTGGTGATGGTGTATAACCCATATCAGAGCGGGCAAAGCTTGAGGTGGCGTCGAGTGAGGCGCTCCTTTTGCAAATGTAGCCAAACATTTTCACCCACTTGGAACTTGTGCGCACTCGATATAGTTGGATCCTATGTTGGTGAGTGTTCTTAATCTACATGTCCATGAGTTGATTACTTGTTTCCTATTCCATGCAATCTGGGTTTACATCTATTGGTGTGAGGTTTTCGATGTGTCCAACAATGGTGGAAAGTATGGCCCAAGGTGGTGTACATTGAACACTAGGTACAAACACATAAATGGTGGGATGTTGAGCTCAAAGGCATTGTCATCAAAATCCTTGGTGATGGAGTATGGCCCATATCAAAGTGCATGAAGTTTGTGGTGGGGTCCAGCAAGGCACTCCTTATGCAAATGTATCCAAACTTTGTCTCCAACCTAGAACTTGTGCAACACACGATGTTGATCATGGCACTGCTTATACTTAGCATTGGATCTATCCAATATATCATGGACCTGTTGGCAGATGTGTTGAATGTGCTCAATGAAGTTGTTAGCCCTGTTGGATTTAGACTGGATGTGAGCCAAATCTACCTAAGTGGCTATGAATGGTATGGCCACATCAATGGGATATAATGACTAAAATCCCAACCCTACCTGAAAGGGGCTATGGCCCATTGACCTATGGATATCTATGTTGTAGCTGTGTTGAACATAAGAGAGAATTTTATCCCCACATGCGTGGATGCTTCAAGTCGTACATGCATGAAATCTATAGTGTCATCCTATTAATAACCAATGTTTATTGTGCGTTTACGAATGGAAAGCCATGGACATAGCAAATTTTGTATCCTAGATTGACTAGAGACTTAAGATGAATGAACTCAGGAATCTGCTGTCACAATTTAAGAGATTCAAATGTGGGATCCCAAACTGTATCCACACTTTCTCAAAGAAGAGCTTAAAAGTGGCCTTTGTTGTGATACTCTTCTTGTAGGCTTCCATGATGGCTATCCAAGAGAATCTATTGATGACCACGAAAATGCAATCGTTTTCATGCTTAGTAGAAGGATGGTCTGACAGGTAATCCATGGAGATAGATTCCTAAGGCCAAATAGAGGTAAGTAGAGGAGTATATAGGACTTTCTTCTTGATGTTTGGTTTGGAAATGGCATAGTTGGTGCAGGATCTAGTGTCCACTAAAAATACTTCTACAATATCGCCATTGTTTTCTCTACTTTAAATTGTCCAGTAACCCAACTATAGTACACCTATCAAATCATTTTTGCATGCTAGATTGAAGGAGAAAAGATGTGTCCCACGTGGCATAATAGTGCATCCTAAAGGTGAAAATTTGGAACTTGATTCCCTTCTAGGAGTGTCTGATATGTGATGTCGAATTCTGGATCACTTTGGTAAAGATGCAGTGACCCCGAAGTCTCGTGCACATAGGACTCGAGGACAGTGATCAACACCATGAGTGGTGGTCGGCTGAAGCAATCAGGGACATTATTGTTGTTTCCCTTCTCATACTTAATGTCCGAATAGAACTTTTGGAGATAGATGGACCATTTTGGATAGTGATCATTCTACAATTTCCCTTCTGTCATTATGAACTACAGGGGTTGGTGGTCCTTGTGGATGATAGTTTTCCCCATAATTTAATGCTTCCATTGATGGAAGACCTGCACAAAGGAATACATTTCTTTATCATAAGTGGCATACTTTTAGACTATTTATGAAAGTGTCTCACTATGGTAAGCCACTCCATGCCCTTTCTGAGTAAGAACCACATCTTTAGCATAGTTGGAGGCCTCTATCTCAATCTGAAATGGTTGTTGCAGGTTTGGTAATGTGAGAATTGGTGGAGAGAAGAGGAATTGCTTCAAATCGGAAAATTCCTATTGTTAGGTTTCATACCAAAAAAAGAAATCTTTCGCTTCACCGTTGGTGACTTGACTTAAAGGCCAAGTGGTATGAGAGAACATCAACACAAACCTGCAGTAGAAATTGGCAAGACCCAAAAAGCTCTGGAGCTCTGTTAAAGTGGTTGGGGCTAGCCAATCCTGAATCACTCGTATCTTGGCTGGGTATGTAGTTTTTAACCCCGTACAGAAATTACCTGCATAAGAATTCTAAATCACAAGAAAAAATAAACAATGCGAGAGCATAACACATAAAACACATATACATGGAGATTTCCCACTGGATCCCAAAACCGGGACTACCAGCTTGATTTTTCATTATGTTCCTTTCAATGTTATAATACATATTTATACATGCCGAAGCATCCAATACCATGGACCGAAAACCATCGCGTCCAAAACCATGGACCGAAAAGCATCGCGTCCAAAAAACATGTGCAAAAATCATGCACAAAACTATAGGTGGCTCCGCCCAACCTAACATAGGGTCCAAAACCAAAATTTTCCGGGGCACTGCCCCCATAAAGTGGGGTTACGGGTACCCCTCAAACCCCTTGTTAACTATGTGGAAAGAATATAACACAACCCAACAGGGTCTACATGAAGACCCTACTCATCAATGATGTACTATAGATATTGAACCTCAGTCAGGCCAAAAGTGCATTTCTCCAAGTTAGCACCCAGCTTATGTTGTTGTAGGGTTTGAAGGACATGTCGAATATGTTGGAGGTGATCTTGCCAACTTTGGTTGAAGAACAATATGTCATCTAAAGAAACCACAACAAATGCATTGGTGAAGGTCTACAAGATTTCATCCATCAATATCATCGAGGTTGCAGGGGCATTCGTCAATCCGATCAACATAACCAACCTTTCGAAAAGGACCTCCTTCTATTTGAATGCAATCTGCAAAACATCAGAGGCTTCGAAATGAAAATGACGATAACATGAATGCAAGTCAATCTTGCTAAAATATTTGGTTTCCTTGAACTACTCCAGAAGGTCATCAATCTATGGGATTGGGTACCTATTCTGAACAATGATCTTATTCAATGCCTGATAGTTAATTGAGAGTCTCCACATCCAATCCTTGTCCTGTACTAGTACAATTAGGCTCCCACAGGGTGATGAGCTTGGCTTGTTGTGCCCTTTCTGCAATAGTTTCTAAAGCTCCCTCATGATCTTGTTGTTCTCCAGAATATAGTGTCGATATATTGGTCCATTCAGCAGTGACATGCCCAGGGTCAGATCAATAGAGTATTGACCTGACAGTGCAAGGGTACCACTATAGGTACTCCTTCACAACCATGCCCATATGTTATTGTTGTGCAGAGGAACCCTACCTGCAACGACTACAACCTTGTTCTCTTGCTAAGGATGAAACATAAGGAAAACAATTTTTTGGTTTGGGAAATGATCTTACAATCTTGTTTTCACAATGAGGAAAGAGACTGTGGTAGTCGGGGTTACCTCCGGTATCCTGTACAACTTATTGTCCAAAGTGATAATTAGAGAGCAAGGTCTAGACTCATATACAACATGTCGCTTCCACAAGTATGGTTTTCCTAATAATGCATCACAAATTTCAAGAGGAGAAACATCCCACAGTACCTCATGAGTGAAGGGCTTGATGCTATAGGGAATTGCGACACTACTCACTGAAGTAAAGATCTCGACATTGGTAAAGCCACCTCATGGTGTACTGTTATGGATGTGTTGTAGTCTTTAGGACCAACCTATTAATGAACTTTGTTGAATGAGGCTATTTTGGCTCCCATTGTCGATAATGAACTATGGCAGAGAACCCTTCACCCACATCTATGAGTGGAAGAGGCATCCCCCCTACTCTGGATCTTCAACCTCAATATTTTGGATCTTCATCATGGAAATGGTGGCACTGGGCTTTGTATCAATGGTTTATTTCCCTTTTTCATTCCTCTTATTGGGTTTTGACTCAGAGTCAGAATGTAGGTATGATTTAAACGCCTTCAGCTCGACCACCAATGATTTCTTGGCCTAACACTCACTTGTGTTGTGCATGAATTTCTTATGGAACTCACATCATTTTTCTATGTCCTATTTACTCATGGTGTTTTTATTTTTCTTGTGGCTTCAACAGGTTGTCTTGGGTAGCCCCGCTTAGGATTTTTCCCTTACATTTTGTTTGGGGGCACCTTTTCCTTGCTTTTGATTTCAAGATCCAAAGTCCCTCTTCTTATGTTTAAACTTCTCCTCAATCTTGACAGCATATTGGTACATCATTCTAAGCAACGAAATGTCTAAGAACTCCCTCTCATCCTGTATGTACTTGTGTAGACAACCACAATACTTGAGTACCAAATTTCACTCATACTCCTTGACGCTCAACTTTGTGTGAAGGGTATGGAACACATTTGTTAACTCCAAGACATCTTGGTCCCTTCCTTGTCATAGCATGGTCCACTTTATGTATTTATCTACATAGCTCCCAATAGGGTAATATTGTACCTTGATGACATTTAGGAAATAATCCCAAGTGGGTGCTATTGAAAACAACAAGGATTCATTCTTATCCTCTTATTCATAGTAGGTTTCCCAGTAGTCCTTGATGTGTGGAACGGATCTAAGAAGTGAAAAAGTAATATTTTCCCTATTGGAAAACTCATGAGTTGAAAAATATCCCTCCAAAAAAATTAACCATTTATCTATAGCATATGCATCTACCTAGCCCTCAAATATGGTAATATAAAAGTTAAATTATACCTTAAAAGGACTGGCATCTCCAAAGTGGCCGCCAAATGAATATGTATTTCCTTTGGGTACTCGTCGAAGGATCTGGGCAAAATTACCCATCATCGCATTCCTCTGTCACTTGAGGGCTTCCTTGAGCAATGTTTTGAAATGATCTCCTACCCCATCGTGTTTCTTTTCTTCAGCCATGGGAGACAGTCGAGGTTTGTGAGGTTGATCTTGGAACAATTCAATCAGATCGAACCCTAACTCATTATACCCTGACCTCGTTGGGGACATGGAAACAAAAATAGAGAAATATCATACTGCTCTGATACCACTGATCCGAAATTAAATAGAAATGCAAAAAATTATAGGTATAATCATAAATATATAGATGCAACAAAAAAAAAACTTATTTTCATTTTTAGAAAAACATTGAACTATGCTTACAAATAGAATGGAATTAAAATAGCTCAGGCGATGATAGCTTATCTCTGAGAAGAGATGAGGTAGCTACATGCCTCTAAACTATGTTACAATGAGGCTCAAGGGCCTATCCATTATTAAGCAATAAGAGAAAACCTTAAAAAACGAAAACCATAACCCATGGAGATGTAACACCAAGGGTTTGTGGGTCCCATTGGGTTTAGGTGGGCAACCAACTTGCAGAGGTCGTAACTTGGTCATATTAACACTCTTTGGTGCATATGATACCTTGTTGGAAAGGTTTATCTAAATAATAAAGTATTTGTGGCATGCCTCTATCAATGGTTATGGATGTACAACGGAACTCAAAAAATGTCTTTTAGGGGGGTTAAAACTGCTCTGGAATTTCACCACTTGAAAAAATGCTAAAAATAGTAAATTCTGAAACAAACAAGGAAATCAATGAATTCAACTAGGGGTCTAGGTGGAATAGGCATGTCACCACCAATATCTACCTGTATCAATCATCATGTTGACAACCTCTATTTGACCATCCGTTTGGGGATAGAAAGTCATGGACATAGTAATTCTGGTATCCACCATCAATCAGAGACTTGACCAAATTAAACTTAGGAATTTGGTGTCGCTATATGAGACAATGGACTGTGAGATCCTAAAGTGTATGCACACTTTCTGAAAGAAGAGCTTAGCAGTGGTCTCTGCTATGATACTCTTCTTGCAGGCTGTCATAGTGGCCATCTTGGATAATCTGTAGATAACCACAAAAATGAAATCATTGTTATCTTTAGTAGAAGGAAGGCCTAACATGTAATCCCTGGAGGTGGATTCCGAAGGTCGAGTAGGAGTATATGTGCCTTGCTTCTTGATGGTTGATTTGGAAATGGTGCATGCAGTGCGTGATCTAATGTACTTCGCAACACTGTGATGAAAGTTTGGCCAGTAAAAATAATTCTACAATACTTCCCTAACTTTCTCTACTCCAAAATTTCCAGCGACCCGACTGTAGTGTGCCTCCCAAATAATCTTGGCACATTCACTTGAAGGAACACATATGTATCTTCAGTTTCATAACAATACATCTTAAAGGTGAAAATTTGGAACTTTCTTACCTTCGAGGAGTGTCTGGTATGTGTTGCTAAATTCCATATCGTTGTTGTAAATATGTGGCCACCATGAAGTCTCGTGCCCATAGGAGTCGAGCACAGTGATCAACGCCATGACTAGTGGTTGACAGAGATAGCCTACAACATTATTTGTGCTACCCTTATTGTACTTAATTTCCAAATGGAACTGTTGCAGGTATGCTAACCATTTTTTATGGCAATCGTTTAACAAATTCCTTTGTGTCTGTATGAACTACAGGGTTTGTTGGACACCTAATCCTCAATGGGTTAGTGTGGAAGCCGAATGGACAAAAGGAGTCCAAGAGACCTTGGGATGTGAAACCCAACGGTCACATATTGTACTATAAATATATATCTCTTGTTAATAAAAATTGTACTCTCCTGATTATCTTTCATATTGTTCTTGCTGCCCATGTGTGTCTAACATGGTATCAGAGCGGGCGTACTCCTACCCTGCATAATTTCTTTGAACCATTTGTTTTATGAAAGTGTTGGATTTGAGTTATGAGCCTTAACTTGGTCGATTCGTGTATGGGTCAATTTCTGTGTTAAGAGTTGAAATGATGAATTTGTTGGTTTATAAGAGAAGAATTGTAATGTATGCTCTTCAAACATTAGCAACAATTTGTTGTGTGTGCCTATGAGAGGAATTTTGTAATCGAAGTATGTTTTTTTTTCTTGGATGATGAGCGATATTTGTATTAAAAGATTGTAAGCTCTGCTTGTAAATTAGTATCGATTCATATTGACTTTGTTTGCACATGTTGAGGAAAGGCATTTGAAGCTGGTTGAATTGAATGAAATGGGCAATCACAATTAAACTAAATGACAACGTTGTTGAGGTTAATAAATCGATTTTTTTGCAATCGAATTTCATAACAGGAAGACAAGATTTGTTGGGTTGATTTATGTTTGTGAGCATTATGCAGTGAATTCACACCTGGAGTTTCTTGGTAAAGTCGAGTGCTGAAGAATTACATCTGATAAAGTCATGAATTAAAGCAATTTAATTTGTTTTAGCACTGATTAATCGATGTGTAGAGGTTGATCTAGATGCAGAATTTGTCAGGATTCTGTTTGTCCTGAATCGATGAAACAGTAATTGTTTAATGCAGATGTGCAAAGGGAAGTTTTCAAAAGTCGACTTGTGTTTCAGCTGAGATGTAGAAAACAACCGTTTGATGAATGCCAAAAAGAACGTTTTGGTGTCAGAACTGTTTGATGAACGCCCAACTCCCACTGTTTGATGAACTCTTGGTATTTCCTATTGTTATGCTGCCCATTGGTATTTGAACTGTTTGATGAACGCCCAGAAGAACGTTTTGGTGTCAGAACTGTTTGATGAACGCCTAGCTCCCACTGTTTGATGAACACTTGGTATTTCCTACTGTTACGCTACCCATTGGTATTAGAACCATTTGATGAATGCCTAGAAGAACGTTTTGGTGTCATAACTGTTTGATGAACACCCAGCTCCCACTGTTTGATGAACACTTGGTATTTCCTACTGTTATGCTTGGTATTTCCTACTGTTACGCTGCCCATTTGGTATCAGTGGCGTGAATGAACGATTCATAGCTCGTGTCATTGAGCCGGTCTAAGTCTGTGATCATTTCATGAGGTGGTGGTGGCTCTATCTTGCAATGACCATTCAGTTTTGCAGCACCCGACAAGGAGTCATTTCCAGGCCTTTTGGTATCAACGAGATTGTCAAAACTGAGAGAATTTCGTTTACTTGATTGCTGTCGGGAAATAAGCCATGGTCTCCATACCTCAGCATGATTTCCATACAATGTTCTCCATACCACAGCTTGATATTTCACATTTGACATGAAAGGATTGGGCATCCAGTACTACAGCTTGATATTTCACGTTGTTGGATTGATTTGCTTCATGATGTTGGTATTTTGGAGAAGTTAAGGTGTTCCATCAATGCTAGCACTTCTATTCGGAAACCGTAGTACTGAAAACACCATGGAAGGAAGTGCCAGTTTAGCTGTGTCCACGATCGTGTAGAGGCTTTGCAGTCACAGTGGTATTACACCACTGAAACTCCATCCCTCCACATGCGCACCTGGGGTTCAAGCCATATAATTATCATGGTATAGGAAATCGTGAATTGAAGTAATAGGAAATTGGAGAAATCTATGGGTATTTTCATGAATTGTCTTGCAGAGTAGAACTCCTCTGGAATGCAGATGGAATGACATTTCCAACATTGGTTAGAATAATCATACTTGACAGAGAGTCTGGAAACGGAGTACATGACATACAGTGTTTGTAGGATTGATAAAAGATTGTCGGTTGATGTAATAAATCTGAATTCGATAGCGTAGATTGAGAAGTGTTAACCAGTGACACTAAAAGTCGATGTATTTCGGTCATAGGCATCAAATATTTCATCTTTGATGCAAGTAGTGGTATATATTTGTTGGAAAGTCTGTTGAACTTTTGAGGGCTGTATTGATAATGTATTGTAGTGATTCTCGGTCCCTGGAGTGTTGCCTCTGATGTAAAATTTGCAGTGAAAAAGTGGCATATATGCAATAGTATGGTGAATATGGTGTCTTAACAATTTTGTTGGATTGTGGTACTAGACAGTGTATGCTCTGCGTTTGTTAGAAGACTTCTTGGTATTATATGAAAAATAATATACGTTGCAGGGCGATATATTATTAAAATCAAATGTTTTAAAAGCATCTTCAAATCAAGTTCTATCAGTTTGTGTTCGAGTTGTCCTTTGTGGGTAGATTTTATCACTATCAAAGAGTCAAATCTCCTTAATAATTGGCTGCATGTACATCTAAAATAGGGGCGAGTATTCTCTAATCTCTTGGAGGTTTTCCTGAAACTGTGCATAGTTGGAAGGCTCTTGAAAGGTCATGGTAAAATGCTATGGTATATATGACCAGCACTATACAGTTTTCTAAGTATTTGGACATGTAAGGAGGTCTATCACTGTTGTTTTAGCATGCTAGAGATTCATTCCAATGCCCATGACATGGTGTTATAATTATTGAAGTTTTGATAGCCATCATTTTTGATTTGAAAGTGAAGGAGTACTTCAAGGATCCAAGCAAGTTTGCAGTTGCTGCTGCCCCAATTGTGGCATTGTATTTAAAACCCATTATAGTTTCTGTCTACATATATATATATGCATTGATTTCTTGATTCATTTGCTGCACATTTATACAAGATATTGCTGTGTACTGTGAGTGGATATTACTTTTTTGCATTAAGTAATAATTGCGATCAGTTTTTAAAGTGTAAACCTGACATTAAAGAAAAATGGCCAGAACCAATGAAGTATTAGAGTTCATGAAAACTCTTATACAATCTACTGTCGATGACACATTACAAATCAACATAGGATCTCTCTCAGAAATTCAGACATGTCTACAAAATGCACAGGAAAAGATTTATTTTTTGCAACTTGAATCTCAGCTACAACAAGAAGAATTACAATAGTGGAGTCATCATTCTGAATCTGTTTCTGTTCAGAACATTGAGACAATCACCCATCAACAACAAGTCGATAATGTTACACTTGACTCAGATTTAGTATCCAATAAAGCAGTAGTTGTACATGTAGATGCAGAAACTCAGTTTTCACTTCCCAAGCCCATCATCAGACCTTGGGAACAACTTGTCGACAACAAGCATAGAACCGGTCTTGGACATGACAAGGACTTGTCCTTTCATATTCCAGACTACTCAAAGCCCATTTAGTTTCAGAGTGCTGGATTTATTCATGACAGTTCACCTGCTCCTCATGATAGTTCACCTCCAGGTGTTCTGAATTCTACTCCTCTTCCATCGCAACAGCAACAACAACAGATTGTGAAATTCCAACATTGTGATCGAGTTGGCCATTTGAAAGATCACTGTTTTGATCTTCATCCATGTAAGCATTGTCATAAAACTAGCCATCCTTCACACAGATGCTTCAAAAACAAACGTCCTGCAAGAACAAAGATTCATCTTGGATGGATCGCTTCTTGGCAATGGGAATCAATAGCTAAGAAGATATTCCAAACACATGTCAGAACTTGTTCCAGAGTATTGAAAAGTCTTGCAGCTGAGTTTTCTCCATGATCTCACCTTGTATTTGACAGGGGGGGAATGATGGTCATCTACAAGCTTCAAAGCCACGTCAAGCGAGCCTAAGCCACAACCTGCCACACCAGTTTCAGAGTTGTAGCCAGACACAAAGATGCCCATGAACATGCCTTCAGTTGGTAATCTGGGACACTTCCTCTAGAAGAAGACTTCAGCTTCTTGCCGGTTTCAAAAAGAATTCCAGGAACAAAATTGAGAACACTTCCTCTAGCAGAAGACTCCATCTTCTTCCCAATTTTGGAAGAGTTCCAAGAATTGCATTAAGCATTCCAGAGTTTTTGGTCATCCTTAAACCATCATAGGTTGAGACTTCCCTTTTCAGGTTGAAGTTCTCCCTTTTATGCGGGGTGAGACCTCCCTTTATTGGTTGAAGGTTTCCCTCTTCAAAACAATAGGAGCACTTCCTCTAGCAGAAGACTCCAGCTTCTTGCCAGTTGTCGAAGAGTTCCGGGAACTGCACTAAGCGTTCCAGTGTTGGTGGTCATCCTTAAACCACTGTTCTTTATACCAACATTTCATAGATCACATTCATCCGAGTGCTCCCATGCATATTTGCACTTTTTGTATTACAGCTCTCTTCTTGGACTCATACATAACCCTTCGGATTAAGGGGGGGAATGTTGGACACCTAATCCTCAATGGGTTAGTGTGGAAGCCAAATGGACAAAAGGAGTCCAAGATACCTTGGGATGTGAAACCCAACGGTCACATATTGTACTATAAATATATATCTCTTGTTAATAAAAATTGTACTCTCCTGATTATCTTTCATATTGTTCTTGTTGCCCATGTGTGTCTAACAGGGTTCAATGGTAGGTGTGGATACCCATTTCCTTCCCCATAATGTAATGCTTCCATTCATGGAAAGCTTGCATAATGGAATACATTACTTTGTCATAGGTGGGATAATTTAAAACTGTGTTTAAACGTGTCTCACTATGGTAAGCCACTACATACCCTTGCTAATTAAGAACTGTACCAATAGTATACAAATGCATTTGTCTCAATCTCAAATGGTTGTTGTAGGTTTTGTAATGTGAGCATTGGCGCAAAGTATAGGTGATGCTTCAACTTGGAAAACACCTTTTGTTTGGATTCATACCAAAATAACTTTTCTTTCACTCCGCGCTTGGTGACACTACTTACAAGCCAAGTGATATGAGATAATTCTAACACGAACTTGCTATAGAAATTGGAAAGACCCACAAAGTTGTAGAGCTCTATTACAGTGGTTGGGGTTGACCAATCCCAAGTTACTTGTATCTTATCTAGGTCCATATGCAGAACATGCTCATCAATGTTCAACACAGATATATTATCTTGGACATGCAAAAAGTGCATTTCTCCAAATTTGCACACAGCTTGTGTTGTTGCAGGGTTTGGAATACCTCTCGAATATGGTAGAGCTTCTCTTCCCAACTCTAGCTAAAGATGAATATTTCATCTAAATACACCAATGGAAATTCATTGTTGAAGGGTCGTAAGATGTAATTCATCAATATCATGAAGGTTGCAGGGCAAATTTTCGACTCAAAAAGCATGACTAACCATTTGAAGGGGCCCTCCTTGGATTTGAAGGCAGTCCTCCACACATCAAAGGGTTGAATAGCCACCTAGTGATAACCAGACATTAAGTCTATCTTGCTTAAATATTTGGCCCCCTTGGGTTGGTCGAGAAGGTCATCAATCTATGGGACTAGGCACCTATTCTAGATAGTGATCTTATTGAGTGCTTGATAGCTAATACATAGTCTCTAGGTCTCATCCTTCTTTTGTACCAATACTGTTGGGTCCCTATAATACTAGTGATTACCCAATTACTATTGTAGTTGTAACCCTTATTAATATTTTTGTGCCCCTATTGCCCCCATATTGTTATTACTGTGCCCCACATAATCCCTCTATTGTTATTTTTGTGGCTTTATATTATTATTCTTAGGTCGACTGGGTTATATTGTGACTCCTTAGAGTCCTATATATAGAAAGGAGGTTTTGTTATTTGAATCATCCAAGAATTGTTCATTTATGTAATGTAAAGGAGGTTTCCCCCTCGAAGAGGCTAAATTCTAAGGCGTTGATCTATCTTTTCTATCTTTTTCTTGAGTTGGTTTCATAACATTTGGTATCAGAGCTTTGGATTCTAAGGTTTCGCTGCTCTAAACAGGTCATCGTGGCATTTTCGCTATAACGTTTTTTCTATGACGTTTCAGAAGCTAAAAATAAAATCGATTTGAGAAGAAATCGTGCTGAATCTTGGGTCCAAATTTGAGAGCTGTTCGTGCTATATTTGTGGAGATATGATCTAAGGAAGTTGGTCTTCTTGTAGACTCTTGAATTTCATTCCAAACAGGTCATCGTGGCATTTTCGCTATAATGTTTTTTCTACGATGTTTCAGAAGCCACAAAAACAACCCATTTGAGAAGACATTGCACTGAATCTTGGGTCCAAATTTTAGAGCTTTTTGTGTTATATTTGCGGAGATATGATCTGAGGAATTTGGTCTTTTTGCAGACTCCTGAATTACATTCCAAACAGGTAACCTGGGGAAAATCATCATAACATTTTCTCTCAGCATTGGATTGGAATTTCGTAAGAAGGTGCAGAAAGAGGATGGACTATTGTTTCTTGTATATATTTTTTCAGAGCCAAAGGAGGAAACGGTGACTCGTGGCACGTCATACAAGTTCGCTCTAATGAACTAGTCTATAGTCAGGTCACTGTGGGAGATTTCACATAACTCTTCCTTGGAAAATCCAATTTGGATAAGACTGGTGGCATTGGAAAGATGACATTGATCTGAATTTGATATTACTTGAAAAAGGTTTGCAAGGTATTCAATTCAGTATTAAACATGTTTAAAACATTCCCATGTCTTGCAGTAAAGAAACAAATGAAGTTTTCCGTTGTTCATAATCCATTCAAGCATAGCAGAAATATTGCCTTTGACTGTTTACCACATCAAAATGAATTTGTTCTGCAAAATAAATCAACCACAGATGCAAATGAAGTTGATGAAGCAGTTCACCCCTCCTGGGCTATGTCTGCTGGGTCCAAGGCTCCCAAATGGGTCAGTCCTCGTTTTGATTAAATGCTCAAAATGGAATTACAACTGAATAGAAGTCTCTACAGGTGAAATAGACTATAAAATCAGATTCAGAACACATGAATCCTTCAGGATTGACTGCTGGTTCACCTCCAATGGATACCTGCAACTTGAAACAGTTCTCACAATACTGGGCCCTAGTGGCTCCTAGAACTTCCACGACTCCAAAACCTGTGTAAATGACCTCTGATGGCTGAAATACCTGTGCCAATGGCTTTAGAATGTCCAAAATACCCAAAATCAAAAAACAAATCGTCCAAAACCACCTTCCCTAGCCAAAGTTATGGCCATTTAATGATAACTGCCAGTTTCCCCTAAAAGGACTCCAACTAAATTTAGTGGAGCTCCGCCAAATTTGGGCGTCGGCCAAATTCGGCGCCACCGCCAAAAGTCCCGCCAATCAAGCCTTAACCGCCGGCTCAATTTATGCATGTGACTAGTTCGGTAGTTTTCATAGGATTCTGCACCCGGTTTGGTTTGGCCCTTGGTTCCAGCCTCAGGTCATATGTAATGGGGGGGTTGGCCCCCTTATCTTCCCGCCGGTGGCATTTTCAAACTTCAAATAGCAAACATTTCCATTAGTTTACAAATCGCATGGCTGTGGTCCAACGGTAATACGTTGGATTTGTTTAATGGAGGTCGGGGGTTCGAATCACCAACCCCACAAACAAATTTTGAACATATGCCCATTACACCTTGCTTACATCAGCTTGGGGTCACGTGGTGGCCTCCGGGCTTGCCACGTGGCAGCCCTGATTGGTCCGTTCCAACGTAATATTCCGTGGAATATTCCTTTTTTATTTTTATTTTTTAAATTCAAAAATTAAGGGTCATTGGGAGATTTTGTTTTTGCCATAACTTTCACATACGACGACCATTTTTTGAACCGTTTGTGGTGCCGTAATCAGGAGGACGAGCTCTATCCGGTCGTTCAAGTTTGAGCCAATTCCGAGCACTTTAATTTTTGAGCATTTTTCGACACTTGGGACATGAGCCCCTGATCACCAACCCACCAATGAAAATTGCCTTAATCAGTGCCAATGAAATCATGCCACTTGGCATCGCTAATTTGCCAGAAGAAAATAGTCAATTCACAGTCACCCTACCACATAGGCATGCCAAATTAGCGTCACATCAACAATACAGACTACTAACTCGACTATCATATTTTTTTGCAAAAATTCGCCTATTTAAGAAAATGAACAAAACATGTTTCTAGGAGCATACAAATTTTGTTTCATGTGAAACGAGTTGCATCGGACTTAGGAATCAGTCAGGTCCCACACTGATCCGACAACTCTGAATTTTGAAAAAAAATATTAGCACCTGATCACAAGTCCATCTGGCTACTGAACCCGGGCTATCCAATCTTCTCTCTAGTTGTGCCTTAGTCCATCAAGTGCACAATATATTGAGACTCTTGTTGAGCTTTTCACATATCCACTTGTGAACAATGCTCAACTTCCCACTGTTGCTCCTCAGCTACTTAGGGACTTCAACCCACTATAGTCTTCCAGTGCTACTCTAATGAAGACTGACATAGAGCACGAAGGCCTACCACCAATCATCGCAAGATTTCCATATGCCACAATGAACACGGGTTAGGAGGACTTCCCATCATGTGTTGTAGATGTCCTTCTCCACACACAAGTATAAGGCTGCACAAAATGCCCCCGGCTGATAAGACGCATGAGCTCAACAATTTCCACTCTAGTAACCACCTAAGTCCATGAAGATGGTGCACACCGCGCTATCCTCCAACAAACCATAAATTCCCAATCACTATCCACACTTGGTCCACTCTCATGCTTGCCTCCAACAGTCCATGAGTAACCAATCCTTGTTATCACATCATCTCCTAGTTAGGGCATCCAACACCTAGGAAACCCTTCAACATGGCAGCTAACAAAATTCCAAATTGTCCTCTCCTAGGACACCATCCACTAGCATCAATTCAACCTTAACACATCAATATAATACATATTGAGCATTGTTCAATTTCTGTGTCACCTTGGTGCAGTCTGCTACAAGCTCAACCCTCACTCACGCTTCGTGCACTCGATCACTCATGCCTTCCTACACTCGTGCATTTCTACACTCACGCATTCCTGCAATCGCGCATTCTTGCACTCACGTTCCCGCACTTGCGCGATCCTTTCTTGATGTGTAGACTATGAAATATGCTTCTTGGATATTTCTAAATGCCTCACACATGACCTATAATTATAAGCATCAAGTGGCCCCAACAAATTTGTCTTTGGGCACTACTTTACCTCAAGTCAACCTGCCCAACTAGACATATTTACCCAACTTAACTTCAAAAATTCTTTTCTCTTCAACAACAACTCGGAATCAGATGATTTTTTATGCATCAGATTCATCTCGACGAGTACTATCATCCTCATCCATCACATGTCAAAATATCTCCATAGTTTTATCCTCAACATCAATGGGTACAAAACCCCAAGCTTAGATTTCAAACTCACTAAGACATTTATGGAGCTCCTTACTCCAAACCCTCAATCCTCAAGGCTTAAAGTACCTCCCAAACTAAAAAATGAACAACAATAAACTACAAAAATGAACAACAATAAATGAAACCTTTGTATTAAATATATGAATCACAACCAATATAACCCATATTTATGTTCTCTAGCTAAATAAAACCATTACTTAGATAATCCATGCATATATTCTATATGTTCAATGTCTCACGTGATATATTTTCCAACTAATATGCTAAGTCTAATAATGGTAAAAGAGTTCTTTGTATTATGCATATAAAATGCCAATAATGCGGGTTAGATCTATTCTCTATAAATAAAATATAATTAGCATATGGTAATCCACATGTATACCCTAGTGCCACAAATTACATAAGAAGAAATATGTGGGAGCCACCCTAATTTCCATAATGCGGAGTTGTATTACAGACAAAAAAAAAAAAACAAATCCCTGTCTTTATTATCGTTATTATAGAGTCAAAGCTCTGTTTTTATAGGAAAAAAATAACTAAGAGTCAAAGCTCTGTTTTTATAGAAAAGAAATAATTCAAAGTACATCGCTATCTCCCATACTTGAAATAGTCTTTTGAGTAAAATTTAAGAGATCTAACGATCTCAACGCATATCTAGAATGACGTCATAAAAATTTCCAAAAAATAAGGTTAAGCGGCCACATCCATGCTCAAGAAATCTGAATGGAGCACCCCCAATCTCACGAGGGTTGACCATTGAAGTGGTAGGCCAACTAGGCACTTAATGTGAACTAGAGATCCGATCTGGTAAGTGGGAAAGTATCTTGGAGATAACCCCTAGGGAACCCACTTGTACAATTCATATCCAACGTGGAGCCTAGTTGTAGGAACCCCAAAGTGTTAGAGGACTTGCTCAAACACTCTTTAGTAGCCTTAATAAAGATTAACCTCTTTAAATTTATTCAAAAACCATAGATAATCAACCTTCGATAAAGATTTAGCTTGAAATCCCTAGTTAACATGATTTTTCTTCATTATTCTTCAAAGAGACATAAATATTACACCTATTAAGGATATTTAGGTGCTCATACATTGTGCTTTGGTTTAGTTGGAGAATTATATGGGTATAATATATGTAAATAATAGTTAAAAATATAAAAGATAAATATTAATAGATATATATAGAGAGTGAAAAGAAAAGGGAGCATCATTTTTAGTTACAATTTTATTAAAATTTATGAATACTATTAACTTCTTAAAATATAATTTTAATATTTGTAGACAGAGATGTGCAAGTTAGGGAATCTTTCTAATTAGATCAAATCATGTATATATAAATTGGTATGTGTATTGAAATTAATGCATTAGAAATTGAAATAGAAATTGGAATAGAAATTGACATGTACATTGAAATGAAAGCATTGATTTTAGTGTATTTGTATTGATTTCCATGTAGTTTTTCAAAAAATTTAGATAAAAAATTTGAATAATACTTCTAAATAATACTCTCTATTCTTTTAACAAATTGAGGAAATTGAGTAAGCTTCAAATGGTCATATTAATCTCAGACATATACATGTATATAATGTTGAACATCTACAAATTGTTTCACTATAGTAAAAACTAAATACACACACACACACACACAAATCATCCTTGATAATACTCTCTATATTCTCATCCAATTGAGGAAAGTGAGTCAATTTCAAATCATCAAACTCATATCATGCATATACAGAATTTTGTTCATATAAAAAGTGTGTTGCGATACAAGAAACTAAAGAAGATAGATTGACATTATTCCTTGTTGATAATATTCTCCATACTTTGAACTACTTGAGGAAAGTGAGTAAATTTAAAATGGTTAGGTTAATTATATATAATATATATATATATATATATATATATATATATATATATACACATGTACATAATGTTGATCATCTAGAAATTGTGTCACTATAATAAAAACTGAAGAAGATAGATTAACATTGATCCTTATCGATAATACTCTCTATACTTTCAATTGAGTTAAGTGAGTAAAATTTAAATGATTAGTTTAATTTTAAACATATACATATGTATAATGTTGATCTTTATATATTTTATATGAGCACCCATGACTAAAACAAGCCTACATTGATCTTAAACTTGTAACTATCAAGCACTAGAAGGGATGAAATCTCTCAATGTGCAAACATTTCATTAAATTTTGCACTCAAAAAGACATTTGAACCTCAAGATATTTGATTTCTCTTGACACTTGATAGATTTGGGGTTAAGATGAATCTAAAATTTGGTATTAGTGTACATACATAGTATATCTATATGCATCTACTATACAACATCTTGCGCATGTAGTAGTGATTAATGATCTATTCCTATAATGCATAGTTCTTGCAAGTTTACAACAAAATATGGAGAATAATAAATCAAGTAATCTCAACCAACAAACTCACAATAATTCATTTATTATTGATCATCAAACTTAAATTATTGAATTTGAATTAAAGTAAGTGTTCAAAACATCGTAGGGACTAAGGAACTAAGAGCATCCCATGCAATAACCAAGTAACATTCTCAACTAATTCCAAATCATCCTTCCTCCCTACCCTAATATCATCTTTAACTTATCTTTATTCTATTGTAACATG
This sequence comes from Pinus taeda, assembly GCA_000404065.3. NCBI lineage: Eukaryota > Viridiplantae > Streptophyta > Pinopsida > Pinales > Pinaceae > Pinus > Pinus taeda. The sequence continues at coordinate 16,292 of APFE031073531.1, read as the reverse complement.
TTGGATCACCAACTGTATTGGCTTAAATATAAATATAACTTGTAAGTGGAAGCATCGTATATATTAATCGAACCTCCATAGTAGAAAATCTTTAGTTGTCATGAGATGTTTATGGGCATGTAGTTTAACCAAAGCCTCCTATAACTCCATGTATCAAAGGATACATCGTGGGTAATACCTCCACCTCTCTTGATAAATCTAGGGTCAACTCCTCACATCAATTCGTACTCCAAGATCATAGTTCCTAGAGTCACATCACTGAATAATGACTTTTGGCAAGTTACATTTCATGTTAAACCTTGATTACTACAAATCATAGTAGTATTCAAAACCATAAATAAAAATAAAAATATACATTATCATCTAGGTTAACTTAGCATTATAGTCATTTGGTTAAATTACATGGTCATCAACCTATATATTATCCTATTTTTAAACTCCATAGAATTTAAGCATATAATTGAATCTACTAAGGATAAATCCAACCCGACAATAAGCCAAAAGGTTTGTCAAATTCCTTTCTCTTGTGAAAAATTACATATTGGACAAACAAGTAGATCAATTAAAACCTACCTTGAAGAGGACATAGCTTACACATTTCACAACAACATAGTCAGCAATTGCAAAACAATCCCACAATTCTAAACATATTATTTGTTTTGGCCAATCCAAAATCCTAGCTTCTATTGCTTATAACTTTTCCCATAACATTCCCAAAGATATTAAAATCAAGAAACTGTTGGCATTATGACACAGATTTGGCACTATGACACAAGTGTTATCCTTGATGGCAACTCACTCAGATGAAAGATCATAGTTCAGACTCTCAGAATGAAGAAAGAAAAGTATACACAAGTTCTTCATTGACCAAGATGCGTGTACACGCGGGTTCGCAGACCAAAAGGTGCATATGGTGTACACACAGACTTTCATGGAAGGAAAGGCGCGTAGATGTTGAAAAACTTAGTTTTGGTCCATGGTATTTGGTCCATGGTATTTTGATCCATGGTATTGGTCCGAGGTATCTTGTTCGAAGTGTTGACCCCAAGTATTTGGTCCAAGGTATTGGTTCTAAGTGGTTTTCGTCCATGGTATTGAGTAAGGCCTAATACTATAAAAGGAGGAGAAGATCATTAGGCAACAACACTCATGCATTTAAATATCTAATGAAGAGAAAGATCTAGAATACAGGTTATTGGGTTTTGGTGCATAGCTAGACCTAAATCAATGATGAACCTTAGCACTTGAGGAAGCATAAGATTGAATGATGGGTCAAGATATTAAAGCTTGAAGTGAGGTATCTTTTTGTGTTTTGATCTTTTATCTGAATAACTGGCACATGTTGTAGACCATAAATATGATGATCTAGGTATAATTGAAGTCTGGAATTGTTGTAAGGATTAAATCATCATTTATAGATCTGTACGCAGGTTCACCTTAGCAAAAGTTCATATACACGTTGGTTCTGCATATCAAAATAGCGTATACATCTTAAAAATGATTTGTAGATCTGCACGCAGGTTTGCCTTGAGAAAAGTGTGTATGCACGCAGGTTCGACACATTGAAGTAGCATATACTTCATAAAATATGCTTTAGCTATTTCTGGTTGTTGTTACAGTGTTCTGGGTTCTAGTTACTATTTTCTGGTTAATGTATTCTGGTTACAACATTCTGAAAAGTGATTGATTGATTCAGTTGTGGTTGCTGCAAAGGAGATTGATTGTTGTAGATGTATTTTATGTTTGGATGATGTTATTGATGGATCCAGTTTGAAAATTTATGAAACGTTGTCCTTGGAAGAAAAGAGAAGGTTGTAGCCTTCTATAGGCCGGCACCTACGTACTAGTAAACATATTAGCTAGTACAAAAGCTCAGGGGTTGTAGCTCCCTCCCAGGAGAAGCTGGAAAATGAGAGAAGGTTGTAGCCTTCTGCAAGTAGAAGCCTTCATATTGGTATAACACTGCACCAGTGCAAAATTGTAAAAAGAAGTTTCTTATTAAAAGAAGATAGAGACGATTGTAGCAGGTGGTTTTCACCCACATTGGGTTTCCACCTTATATCTTGTGTTCATGTGTGTGTGATTCTCTGTTCTGTTTTACTGCACCTGGTTACTATTTATATGGTTCTGATGCACTGAGTAAAGATCAACATATGATAAATTTACTGAATCATAAGTTTACATGATATATGCTAGTTTCCTTAAATATAGTTGCATATACACGCAAATTCCATTAACTAAAGTAGAGTATATGAATATGATTATGGAAATGAAATATTATTGACTTGCTAATACTGATTCACCCCCCCCCCCCCTCTCAGTATTATTTCCAACAATTGGTTTCAGAGCAAGTCCTTCAGAAGAAGCTTGATCGCTTGAAGGAAGATCTATCATCATGAGTAACTACAAAAGAGAGGGATCCATTAGACCACCAATCTTTGATGTGAGCAACTTTTTTAATTGGAAGGTAAGAACTAAAACCTATCTTCAGTCTCTTGGAACAAATGTTTGGGAAATTGTGGAAGGAGGATATACATTTCCATCAGCAATTCCTATAGATATAGTAGGTAAAAAGCAATATGAAACCAATGCCAAAGCTGTCAATACATTATTGGGGAGTCCGTCACAATCAAAATTTTTCAAAGTTATGCGGCTCAAAACCACCAAAGAAATATGTGACAAGATCGTTCTAAGCTATGAAGCAGACAATTAGGTAAAATGTGCAAAACTGCAATCTCTCAGAATTCAATATGAAACTCTCAAAATGCACAATGATGAAAGTATCACTAGTTACTTCTTACGTATAGATGAGATTGTTAATTGCATGAAGAAATTGGGTGAAGAGATAAAAGAAGTTACTTTAGTTGAAAAGATTTTAAGATCCTTATCTACTAAGTTTGAATCAAAAGTATCTGCCATAGAAGAAAAGCACGATCTTCAGACTATTACTATGACACAGTTGCACGAAATCTTCACTGCTTTGGAAATGAGAAAAGGAGGTCCATCAGATATGAGAGAAGCTGCATTCAAAGCTTCAGGAATAGAAGAATTCAATGAATCAGGGCATATTTCAGAAGGAAAAGAAGAAGCAAACTTTTTTAAGAACCTTCAATGGGGATCCAGGAGATTTAGAGGTAAACTACCTTCCAAACGTTTTGCTTGTGGAAGAGTTGATCATTATGCTGCCAAATTTCCTCATAAAGATAAGCTTGATAAAGGTGAGGGATCAACACAATGGAATAGAAAGCAAAGTGTAAGTAAGAAGAACTACTATACTCATGAAGATAGTGATGGTTTATCAAATAGTGATGAAGATGAAAATATTAATGACTATAGACTTCTAATGGCTTTTGAAGATGATGATTTCTTGGATGCTTTAAATGAAGCTGACCTTTATGAAGAAATATCTAAACTCAAAATGTGTTTAGAAGAAAAGAATATGATTATAGATACTTTGACATTCCAACTTGCTAAAAGAGAAAAACACAATGAAAAACTAGAATGTGGAATTGTGGGTCTAAGACAGAATATTAAGAAAACAAAAGCTCTCAATCTTAGATTTACTAAAGGATAAAAAACCTTAAATGAAATTATCAAAGTACAACATTCTCCTCTGATAAAGACAGGCCTTGGATATACTGAAGAAGAATCCCAAGCACAGAAGTCGTCAACCTCCACTAAAAGCTATCTTGATGCAGCAAGGAGCAATGAATAGTTTGACAATCGAAAACAAAGGCATAAAGGAGATCACCAGGTAAATCAGGCTCAAGTTGCTTCAGGGATGAACAGACGCTACAAACCTCAGGTAAATCATACTCAGTTTGCTTCAAGAATGAATATCAATAGCAACTACAATCACCAGGTCAGTAGATTTGATAATCGTAGGAACTTCTTTAATGGCCAATGTTTTTCATGTCATAACTTTGGACACAAACCTGCTCAATGTGTTGCTTACAAGACCATCATGACTAGAGAAGCACGAAATCAAAGGAATGTGAAGGGGATCATGAAACGGACCTACAATAACTTTTCTCTTCTTGAAAATGAAATAGAATGCCCTGTCTACAACAACTTTCACCATGAAGAATCTGAATGCAAGAGTAAATTTCCGCAAACATCTCAGAAGGAGAAAACTACATTAAATCCCAAAATATGGATAATGAAAGAACCACAAACAGAAATATGTTGTATAGCCCTGTATGCAGAAGGACAAGAAAATCAATGGTACATTGATAGTGGATGCTCAAAACACATGACAGGTGATAAAGAAAAACTTCAGTCATATAATGCCTTAGAAAAGGAAAAGAAGGTCTCATTTGGAAATGACACTCCTGCTATCGTAAAAGGTAAAGGTTCTATTCTTTTAAAAGAAAAAGTTAAAGTTGGGAATGTTATGTATGTTGATGATCTAAAGCATAACCTATTGAGTTCCAGTCAAATGTGTGATCAAGGAAATGAAGTAGTATTTCGATTAAATGGATGTGTTGTTCATGAGCTTGATACAGGAGAAACCATGATCAAAGTTATAAGAACTCCAAACAAATTATATATACTTAAGGGAGGACAAGAAGAGTGTTATCTAAGCAAAAATGATGAACACTAGCTATGGCACAAAAGATTGGGGCATCTAAGCTTCTCTCAAATAAGAAAAGCAAGCAAATTCCAGGTTGTTTGTGATCTTTCTAATATCATCATTCCAGAAAATACAATATGCAAATCATGTCAATTTGGTAAGAAAACCAGGTTGTAATTTCCTAAAAAGGAAGGATCAGCTGGTAAGCATCTTGAACTTGTTCATACTAATTTATGTGGTCCATCAAGGAAAAAATCACCTCGTGGAGAGCAATACTTTATATTGTTCATTGATGATTTTTCCAGAATGTGTTGGATAGGGATTCTAAAGCATAAAGATGAAGCTTTTGAAAAATTCAAAGCCTTCAAAGCCCTGGTTGAAAATGAATCAGATCGTAAAATAAAATGTCTCAGATCTGATCCAGGAGGGGAATTTACCTCAAATGAATTTTTTGACTTTTGTGAAGAACATTGAATAAAAAGGAAATTCTCCACTGCAAGGACTCCTCAACAAAATGGAGTGGTAGAAAGGATGAACAAAACTATTCAACAAATGGCTCGTGCAATGTTAGTTGAGTCTGGAACTCCTGTAACGTTTTGGGGTGAAGCTGAATTCGTTGCTGTCACTATTCTCAATAAAGCAAATGTTTGGGTAAACAAAACTCAAACTCCACATGAACTTTGGTATGGTAAGACTCCCACCGTAAGATACTTCAAAGTTTTTGGAAGCAAATGTTACATTAAAAGGACTAATGAAAAACTTGGAAAGTTTGAACCCAGAGCAGATGAAGGCATTCTCCCTGGTTACTCTTCTCGAAGTAAAGGATATAAGTGTTATAATAAAAGTCTTGGGAAAATTATTGAAAGTATTGATGTGGTGGTTGATGAAGCATGCAAAAATCCAAAGCAGGTAAAGACTGAAGATTGTGGAGAAGATGAGGATTATCCTTCCACATCAAATCAGGCTAATTCTAAAGAATAAACCAATGAAGCACCAGAAGAATAGATATTGGTAGAAGAAAAGACTCCATCCAGGTATGTTTAGAAAAATCATCCAGAGACTCAAATTTTGGGATAGAAAGAGGCAAGTGTGTAGACAAGAAGAACTATTTTAGAAGCTTCAAGCTATCTAGCATTGCTTTCCTCCATCGAACCTCAAAATGTAAATAAAGCATGCCAAGATGAAAGTTGGATCAAGGCCATGAATGAAGAACTTGAGCACTTTGAAAAGAATAATACTTGGGAATTAGTTCCTAGACCTCATGATAACAATATCATAGGAACCAAATGGATATTCAAAAGCAAGCTGAATGAAAATCGTGAAGTTATTAGAAACAAGGCCAAACTTGTTTGTAAAGGTTATGCTCAATAAGAAGGTATAGATTTTGAAGAAACTTTTGCACCTGTTGCTAGACTTGAGGCCATAAGAATGTTCCTTTTTCTTTCTAGTTTTCAGAAATTCAAAGTATACCAAATGGTTGTAAAATTTGACTTTCTTAATGAGGACTTAGAAGAAGAAGTATATATTGAGCAACCAAATAGATTCATCCTTGGAAATGATCCAAAACTTGTATGCAGACTCAGAAATGCTCTCTATGGTCTAAAACAAGCTCCAAGGGCCTAGTATTACCGTCTTGACAAACACCTCCATCAATAAGGTTTTTCAAGACGATCAGCTAATAGCAATCTATATACAAATATTGACAATAATCAATTGCTAATACTTGTTGTGTATGTTGATGATATCATTTTCGGTAGCAATGACGAAACGATGAGTCAAAACTTTGCTTTGGTAATGCAGCAAGAATTTGAAATGTCCCTGTTTGGTGAGATCACATATTTTGTTGGTCTACAAGTTCAACAAAAGAAAGATGGTATTTTTCTGTCACAAAACAAGTATCTCAAGCAGATCTTGAGAAAATACGGCATGGAAGATTCTAAACTAGTATGTACCCCTATGGTAATAGGATGCAGTCTCAGCTCAAATGATGAATTAGTAGCAATACATCAACCAACCTATAGATCCATGATTGGTTGTCTGCTTTATCTAACAGGTACCAGACCAGGGATCATGCATGCAGTGGGAATAGTTGGAAGATTCCAAGCCAATCCAAAGGAATCACACCTTTAGGTAGTCAAAAGGATTTTCAAATATCTTCAAGGAAGACAGAATTTTGGTTTATGTTATCCTAGAGATACATATCTTACATAATCATGCATATACAGATGCAGATTGGGTAGGAAGTGTTGATGACAGAAAAAGAACTAGTGGTGGTGCATTTTATATGGGTTCTAGATTAGTATCTTGGTTCAACAAGAAGAAAAGTTCAATTGCATTATCTATAACTGAAGCAGAATATGTGGCCGCTGCATCTTGCTGCACACAACTCCTTTGGATGATGTAAACATTGCAAGACATTCAGATCACATGTACTCCACCCATCTCCATTCTATGTGATAATACAAGTGCAATCAATATTTCAAAGAATCCAGTCATGCATTCGAAGACCAAGCACATACCCATCAAATATCATTTTCTATGTGAACAAGTGCTTGAACAAAAGGTCAGATTGGAGTACGTTCCCTCCAAAGAATAGGTTGTTGATATATTCACCAAACCACTACCCAGAGAGACATTTGAATATCTCAGATAGAAGTTGGGAATAGTTGATGCATCATCTTGCAGTTAAAACTTATCTGTTTCAGAGAAAAGTGGTTATACACAAGTTCCATGAAGCGTATCCACATGCATATGCCCGTTTCTATGGATACAGTCGCGTATATGTTGGTTTGAAGAAAAACAGTGGGCTAGACTCAGGATGAAAGGAGTCTGATATGGATCTGACATTAATCATCTGGCACAGGGGGAGCATATACTTCTAATAATGCATCCTTGGCATTATCTTAGAAGATCTTGGTACAAATTCACAATTATTTTGATGCAGGTGGAACATGTTCAGGGGGAGATCATGGTTATTGGTCTTGATGGTTATTGATAGATGCTACTGATGATAGTTGTTAATAACTATCATGGTCTTGTTTCAGATATTTGGTCTCTATGTCATGTATATCTTTTAATGTCAAGGTCATGAAACGACCTATTTTGGTTCCCCACTATGCACATTGGGATGGATGATGTAATGTTCTTATTTTAACATGTATAAATATTTGGTATATTGCAACTTAGTTGGGTGGATGAGTCAAACTTGGTATATCCCCACTTGGTTGGGAGATGGATGTATGTATCAGTCATTGGCGATAGGAAGGTCATTTATGATGTATAGAATCATGTTCTTCTTTTAGAACATCTTTTTCCATACCTTGCTTATTTTCAGGGGGAGCATGGAGCTCATTCAACACTCTTTAGCATATCAGAGCATTTAGCATGTACTCAGGGGAAGCATAACCCTTTGCCCTTTATGACAAAGGGGGAGAGTGACTTGGGGTTGCCATCAAGTCCAAAGGGGGAGATTGTTGGCATTATGACACATATTTGGCTCTATGACACAAGTGTTGTCCTTAATGGCAACTCACTCAGATGACAGATCACAGTTCAAACTCTCAGAATGAAGAAAGAGGAGAATATGCAGGTTCCTCATTGACCAAGACGAGTGTACACGCGGGTTCGCATTGACCAAGACGAGTGTACACGCGGGTTCGCAGACCAAAAGGCACTATAGTGTACACATGCACTCTCAAGGAAGGAAAGGTGCATAAATTTTGGAAAAATTAGTTTTGGTCTGTGGTATTTGGTCCATTGTATTTTGATCCATGGTATTGATCTAAGGTATCCTATCCGAAGTGTTGACCCTAGGTATTTGGTCCAAGGTATTGGTTCTAAGTGGTTTTGGTCCATAGTAGTGAGTAAGGCCTAAGACTATAAAAGGAGGAGAAGATCATTAGGCAAAGGAACTCATGTATATGAATATCTAATGAAGAGCAAGATCTGTAATATAGGTTATTGGGTTTTGGTGCATAGCTGGACCTGAATCAAGGATGAACCTTAGTGCTTGAGGAAGGATAAGATCGAATGATGGGTCAAGATCTTAAAGCTTGAAGTGAGGTATCTTTATGTGTTTTGATCTTTTATCTGAATAATTGGCGCATGTTGTAGACTATAAATATGATGATATAGGTATAACTGAAGTCTGGAATTGTTGTAAAGATTAAATCATGATTTATAGTTCTATATGCAAGTTCACCTTAGCAAAAGCGCATATACACACTCGTTATGCATATCAAAATAGTGTATACATCTTAAAATTGATTTGCATATCTATACGCAGGTTCGCCTTGAGAAAAGTGCGTATGCACATAGGTTCGACACATTGAAGTAGCGTATACCTCATAAAATATGCTTTAGCTACTTTTGTTTGATGTTACAGTGTTCTGGGTTCTGGTTACAACATTCTGAAAAGTGATTGATTGATTCAGTTGTGGTTGGTGCAAAGGAGATTGATTATTACAAATGTATTTGATGTTTGAATGATGTTATTGGTGGGTCTAGTCTGAACATTTATGAAACATGGTCCCTGGAAGAAAAGAGAAGGTTGTAGCCTTCTGTAGTCTGGCACCTACGTACTAGTAAACATATTAGCTAGTACAAGAGCTAGGGGGTTGTAGCTCCCTTGCAGGACAAGCTGGAGAATGAGAGAAGGTTGTAACCTTCTGCGGGTAGAAGCCTGTGTACTGGTATAATACTACACCAATACAAAAATTGTAAACATAAGTGTTTTATTAAAAGAAGATAAAGAAGATTGTAGCAGTGGTTTTCACCCACATTGGGTTTCCACCTTATATATTATGTTCATGTGCGTGTGATTGTCTATTTTGTTTTACTGCACCTGGTTACTATTTATATGGTTTAGATGCACTGAGTAAAGATCAACATATGATAAATTTACTGAATCATATGTTTACAGGATATACACTAGTTACCTGAAATACAGTTGTGTATACACACAAGTTCCATTAACTGAAGTAGCATATATGAATCTGATTATGGAGATGAAATATTATTGACTTGCTAATACTGATTTAACCCCCAGCCCCCCTCCGCCCCCTCTCAGTATTATTTCCAATAGAAACATCCTAATAATTTCAATAGTGAAGATGGGTATAAACTTATATATTCTTGCAAACCCATTAGCCATCATCCTATTTGATAACACCTTTTCTCTTATTCTTTATATCCTATTTCTAATTTATTTTCTCAACATCCCCACCATCCTTCCACCTCTGACACCCTACCATATTATGCTCATTGTATTTCTTTTCTTCCCATTCCCTACACTACTATACTCATTCTATTTTTTTCCTTTCCATTCTTCTCCATTTTCTTCCTCTACTGTTTTCAATTTTCTTAAAATTTCCATTCTCTTTCATTCTCTCCCTTTTCTTAGTTGGTCCCTCCTTTTAATAAAAGGAATAAATATTTATTTTCTTTTATTTATTATGATATTTATTTTGAATTTTTCTCATAACTTTTTATTTATTTCATCTATCTAATTTATATTTTTTACTTTATTTATCTTATTTTAGCCTCTTTGGTAATCAATATTTAACAATGATTATTGGACTAAAATTTTAATCTCTCCATATTTATATGTTTATTTTAATCATTTTCATAATTTTTATTACACTTTATTCTATTTATAATAATTTTGAGAGCACTAATCTCTAGAGAATTCTTTTAACTTTTATGTTTTTAATCATAAATATAATGACTAAAACTTAGAATTAAAAAATGTCAACATAGTTAATATAAAAAAAACTCAACCATTATAATTTATAGGTTAGCTTCATGATTGACTCGTATATGTGACAATGCATATTTGTACTCAAAATCTAATTTTAAAATATGAAAAGGTATCAACACACTTAATCTAAGAAAACACAACCATTATAATTTATAAGTTAGCTTAATAATAACTCATATATGTGACCATCCATATTTATATTCAAATCTAATTTAAAAATGTGTATTTATATAAGCTATACATCACAACTTTATTTATTAAACATTTACACAATAATAAACATATTTAATTGTATCACATATTTTATTATTATTATAAATATA